>JABUQX010038344.1:10000-15000 GCA_015478945.1 Trachelipus rathkii
TAATAATACATAATATAATAAATAATAATAATAATAATAAATAAATTATAATGAATAATTATGAATAATATACTAAATTTATTTAATTTTTAAACATTCTTTAACCATTATTTATTATAGTTTATAAACGTCTGTGCCGTGTGGTGCATATCTATTATTTTTCATCTTTGGATTAAATATTTTCCCAAATATTCCACAAACTTATAGGAAGTATAAATCTTTACATTTGGATTGTGTGTAGCGAAAAAATTGAACTTTTTTTTCAATATTTTTTTTCATAATTCAATTCCGCATAAAATAAGTTTAGAGTTTAAAATCTTATATATATATATATATATATATATATATAATATATTAATTAATAATTATAATAGTATATATTATAAATATAATATTATATATATATAATTATAAAATAGTATATATATATACTTATATAATAAATGTACTAGTAGTTATTCATGTACATCTAATATATATAGGTCAATATATTATTATATGTTATATCATTATATAAATATATATATATATATATATATAGTAATTATATAGTAATATAATATTTTATATATATATAACCGCTATATATATATATATTATATATATTGATATATAATATATATACTATATAGTGTAATTTTTCTATATATGTTTATATGACATAATAAAATTTATATATTATCATATATTATATTAGTTTAAACGTTACTAAATATAAAAATTTTATTTTAAACAAGCCTTTAATATCGGCAATATATCACAAAAAGGCCCTTAATAAAAACTCTAAGCACATCATTAAAGATAAAAAAAAAAGTAAAATCAAATATTAAATTAATGCTAAAAATTACAAAAACATTAAAGAAAACTGAAAAGTTCTCAAATAGTTACAGCAATATTTCACAAAATAAAGCAAATAAAGTAAGCCTATAATATAGCAAAAAACCTATCAAAAAATAAATAAAAAGTTTAAAAAAGTAAACCTATAATAACAGTAAACTATCAGAAAATTAAATTAAAATTTCAGAAAGTAAGCCTACAATAAAACAGCAACCTATAGAGAAAATATAGTAAAAGTTTTAAAAAAGAAAGCCTATAATGACAGCATCATATAACGAAAAATAAGTATAAAGAAAGTTTTAAAGAAGTAAGCTTATAATAACATATTTTTTACGAGAAATAGGAAAAACATTGTAAAAAAATAAGCCGGTAATAAAAGTAAAGTGTCATGATAAATGTGACAAAGAGTAAGCCTATTAAAACATTTATCACAAATAGATAAAAAAAGAGATACAAATGTACACCTGTAATAATTGCAAAATATTACAATAAATATGAAGAGGTTATTGAAGTAATCCTACAATAACAACATATCACACAAAAATATGAACAAAAATTAAGCCTATAATAACGGCAAATTATAAGATAATAAATGTCTATAATAACAATAGATTATCACAGAAAATTAAGAAAGAAAATGTTAAAAAAATAAACTTGTTATCTTGAGACCTACTTTAAAATTTCATAAATAAAAGAAAGGAAATCAGAAAAAGTAAACAAAAAAGTAAGTCTACAGGATGACAGCAAAATTATCTAGAGATTCTAGCATTTTAATGGTCTAAATATTCTTTAAGAAAAAATATATAAAGAACTTGAGAAGAAGGATCACGAGAACCTTAGGGATAAAGTAATAGCCCTAGATAATGACATAGGCGTTTTGATCCGTTAATATAAGCAAAAAAAATCACAGGATCTACTTTAATATTTCACAAAAAAAAAAAATAATAAAAAAAATCACACACACAAAAAAAAGTAAGCCTATATAACAGATAAATAGCAAGTGATCTACTTTCAAACTTCCACAAAAAAATTAAAAAAAGTAAAACAAAAAGTAAGACTGTAATTAAAGCAAAATAGCAAGAGATTACTTTTAAGTTTCACAAGAAAAATTAGAGAAACATAAACAAAAAAAAAGTTTGCCTATATAACAGAAACATATCACGAGATCTACTTTAAAATAGTAAAGGATTAGCAAGCGAAGGTCTCACTCGACTCTTCACATTTCCTTTCCTCAAATCGTGTCGGAGAGATTTTCTTAGACGAATCAAAGAGTTCGAATTAAAGTCTAAGTTTTTTTTCTTTCCCGTTCCCTTAACGAAGTCTTGCTTTAATGACATCCACGTTTTTCCTCAGAGGGGAAAAAGGAAAAAAAATGGAGACTTTATCGGCGTAAAAGAATAATTTATTTTTCTTTTTTTTTTTTATCAACTTTTTATTTATTTGTTTCATTTCATTTATTGAGATTGCAAATTTGAGAGATTTTGTTCAAAGATCTTAAGGATTTACTTAAGTCCCCCCCTTAACTCCCACTCTACTCTATCCCCCGTTTTCTAATACTCCTTTATCCTCCAAAACACATTCACATCTAAACATAAATTCTTTACACAAACACTCACTTTACACACTCACAAAAATATATAAGCACATAAACACGCGTGCACATTCAATGATACACACACACACACATTATATATATATATATGTATATATATACTATATATATATACTTATATATAATATATATATTATATATATATATATATATATATATATATATATATATTTATTCTTATATATATATATGAGAGAGAGGCATGGTATACTTATATATAAATGCATGTAATATTAGTATGATATACATGCATGCACATTATTATACATACAATGTTTATTTATATACATGATTTTATATTATATGATATATATATTATATATATATATATATATATATATATAATACGATATATATATATAATTATATTATATATATATTACAATATAAGGTCATTCTGAAGAGTATATCGCTATCTCTTCATTTGTGAATTGAATGTTAGTTATTGTTGATAAATATATGTTCAAGCTATTATTAAAGTAATATATAATATGTAATAATATACTAAATAAATTTCAAACTATAAGTATAATTATATATGTATAGTAGTATGTATTTATAGTTATTTGTAGATATTTATATATAATATATTATATATATATATATATAGTAGCTAGTTTTATAGTATTATTTTATATTATAGCATATAATATATATTATGTAGTAATATATATTCTATTATAGTGGATATTTTATGATATTGATTATATGTATAGGTAGGTATGTTCTTATATAAGGTATTATTCGATATATAGTATATATCAGTTATTTGTTAGTAAATCGCTAGGTAGTCTTGTGTGTTAGATTGAACGAAGCAAAAGTAATAAGATATGTCGTGTAAAATATAATGCATATGGAAATATTACTGGGAGAAAATATATAGGCCTCTTTCCGATTTATGAACAGAGAATTTATTATTAACTTTTTATATTTCTGTATATTTCGTTTTTATTTTTAATTTATTATTAGTATTTTTGATTTATGTAATTTTTATAGTACTGATGTGGTTATATAGTATATGTATTATGTATTTATATATAATATATATATATATATAGCTGGAATTGCCTATTTTAAATATAGAAAATTGAAGACAAAGATTGTTTAGTTTGGTAATGTTTCCTAAATAAATTTATTCGGTTATTGTTTTTTATTATATTGTTTATTGTTAGTTTGATTATATTATTATTTTACTTATTTTATTATTATTTGTATTATTATTATTGATTATGTAATTATTATTATTGTTTTGTCATTTATATTGTATTAGTATTATTATTATTATTATTTATTTATTAGTTATTACTTATTATTATTATTATTATTATTATTATGTATTGATTTTCTTTTGTGTATTATATGGTTATTATTTTTATTGAATGTTTATTATGTTATTTATTATTATATAGTTATTATTATGGTATTATTATGTATTATTGTTATTGTTGATTGTATTTAGGTTTTATCATCATCATCATGTCATCATCATCATTCATCATAGTCATCATCATCAATCTCATCTATACATTCATGCCATGCATTCATCATCATCATCATCAGTCGTTTTCATCATTATTTTCATTATTATTATTATTATTATTAATTTTATTGATTATTCATTATTTATTATTGATTATTATATTATATTCATTAATATTATTATTACTTTCGATTATTAATTATTGATTATTACTTTTATTAGTTAATTTATTATTTAATTCATATTATTATTATTAATTATTATTTATTATTTAGTATTATTATTATTATTAGTTATTTATTTTTTGGTAATATATATTTATTATTTATATTGTATGCAAAGTCAAATTTCTAGTAGTAGTAGTAGTAGGATTTTTAGTAGCAACGTATACGTGATTAGGCGTGGTGTTTACTGGGAACAGTAAAGTTTTCAAGTTCTGCTTCGAGCACGCAGATTTAGAGCCAAGGAGATTTTCCAGATAAAAAGGAGTTCTGATCCTGAGAATTGGTCGAGATACGGCGGAATTTGTTGCTTAGCTGAGGCTGTTTCGCTTAGATATAGTCTTAGTAAAGGAAATTTGTAAATTTTTTGATTTTGAATAAACTTTCAATATAATCGTTTATATGTTTATTTAGTGGGGGTTATTAATAGTATAGATAAATAGTTATGTAGGTATGTTATGATAGTTGTAGTTATAGGTTATATGTGTAGGTATAGGATACTTATCATATATTAGTATAATATATATAAATGTATATATTATATATATATAATATATATATATATATAGTACGTATACTATATATTATATATTATATATATATACTAATATATTATAATATATATATATATATATATATATTATATTATTAATATATATTATATATATAGTATACAGTATAGTATATATATAATATATATTTTATATATATATATTATTATATATTATATATATATATATATATATATATATCTATTATATTATATATATTATATAGTATATATATAGTATAATATATATATAATATATATATATACTATATATATTATATATATATATATATATATATA
>JABUQX010038344.1:20000-26306 GCA_015478945.1 Trachelipus rathkii
CACTTATCTCTCTAAACACTCCACATTCTCCCTAGGCTCCTCTAAACTTTTTATCCACTAGATATTCTCTCTCTAGCACTCCCCACAGTATTTGCCTAGGCACTGAATCAAAAGCTTTCCTCAGATCTATGAAAGATGTATATTCTTTCAGAGACGTCGAACTGTTGCATCACTCTCCCTATACAATTACAATAGACACCGCTCTTTTGAACACTCTAGTCGAGTACCTCTCCCTTTGAACACCCTAGTCGAGTACCTCTTCTTTGATGAGAGTTCGTGCGAATCGCCTTTAATAAAGTCTCATCCTTCTCTGACCAGACTTGATAGCTATGCTCAATCTTGTCAGTGTAATGCACTGGTAAAGTCTGAGACACACGTCTTTCATCTATTTTTTCGAATCACCTTTGACTTTGTACACTCAAACTTCGTGAATCGCGTGTTTGGTTTCTTAATTTGGCCTTGACCTGGTCTCCCTTACTCTTGGTTTTATTTGGAGACCTCGGTCTGCTCACCAAGATTATATATATATATATATATATATATATATGATAGTTGTATATATATATATATATATATATATATATATATATATATATATACACCCAAGGATATATATATATATATATATATATACTTCGGCGGGCAAAGGGCGGAGGGCGACAGGGGCAGCAACCCGGCCCTTTACTTTTTTGTTTGCAGAACTCTTGAGCAGCATTGGAAGCTTGTGAGGCTAAAACCGTCAATCTTATGAAGAGAGCTCTGAGAGAACGAGTTTCGAAGCCAAATGGAGGAAGATTTTGGTTCCACAGAAAGGTTCAAACCTAAATGAGTATGCAATCAGGGCAAGACTAGCATCATAACTGCTTCGACGAAATAGTTTTCTCGAGTGCTCTAGGATCAAGAGTTTTGAGGCCAGAAGGAAGAAGATGCTGATTGACTGACAGGACGAAAGCCCTACCTGGGAAATGGTATATATATATATATATATATTTATATGAAGTAGAATAGAAGAGATATATATATATATATATATATATATATATATATATATATATATATATATATATATATATATATATATATATATATATATATATATATATATATATATATATATTTTCCTTTTAATGTATTTTTGTCACCATTTGGTTCAGCACAGGGTTGTTAGTAGGAAATCAAACTTTGAGACCGGCTATCCTTCAACCTGACGCCACCGAGTACACACAGCTGAGTTTTATTTCATACCCTAGGGAGATAGAGACCCACACCGCTATGCAGGGGACTGAACCTGCGACCTCTGGGTTAAAATACAGCGAGTCAACTATGTCGCTCTGACTCTCCTACATGAACCAATTATGTTGACATATCTATACTCCACATAGATACTCCAGATGTCAACTATGCTATCTTTTTTAAATTCAAAATTATTAAAAATTAGCGAAAATAACTAACTTGGATATTTTGGTCCTCCTCAAATGAACTTAATTTTGTTAATCAATTTATTTGTTTTTTTTATTTACTAAAAACTTGATATGAAGTTTTGTTGCTCTTCCTCTTTATTTATATAAAAATCATTAATTTTTCTTTGATTAAAAATTTCGATTAAAATTTTAAATTTCATAAAAATGATAAAATATTTTCTTTAAGCCCAGTTTTATAATTTTATTTTATCTGTTCCAGTGGATTTCTAGCCTTATTACTTGTCTTCAGCTCTCTAGGAAAACCTCTTCTGAACTTTTTCTCACTATCTCCGAAGTTTTCAGCACTCTTATTGGTTACTTTCCGATTCTTCTCATTTTTCCTTTCCCTGTTGGTGTCAGCACGTCCATATACAGGGTGTATCTTTAATATTGCGAAAAAATTCAGTATGATATTCCTTGCATAAATATAAGATAATATGTGTCAATAAACATTTCACCGAAAACGTCTCGTTTCCAAGATACAAGGTGATGAAACTTATGTGGGACATATCTGATATATTCCATTGCCCGTCCAGTACCACATCTCAACCTTTAATAATAAGCACAAATATACCGTAGAAAAGGTTACCTACCTGTTATTTACTAGTTCCGTATCTCGCTTCATTTATACATATACTAGTCCGTGTCGCGTCAAGTTCTGTGTTCAAGTGTTGCTCATATTTTCAAAATGAATTACACAAATAGTGAAATGTGCGATATGCATTTTGTTTACGGTCGTACGAACGGTAATTCATTAGCAGCCATGGGTCTCTATAGAAGAAATTTTACCTTGACCGTGTCATCCCGCATCATCCTATGTTTGCACGTTCCATCAACGTCATAGAGAAAACAGGAAGTTTAAAACTTACTACGGAAACGGCGACCTTGCACAGTATCAACTCCAGATGTCGAAGAACAGGTTCTCCAAGAACTTGAGGACAGTCCTACAATAAGTACCAGAAAGATTGCTGCAACACTACATGTAAGTCATTCGACAGTTTTCAGGGTATTGAAAAATCAACTTCTGTACCCTTACATCCAACGAGTGCAGGCACTTGTACCAACAGATTTTCCTGCAAGAGTAGCTTTATGTCGATGGATGCAACAGAAAATTGCAGATAATCCTCACCATTTAGCAGAAATATTGTTCACCGATGAGGCAAATTTTTCCAGAGACGCCATATCGAACTTCCACAACAATCACATATGGGCTAATGAGAACCCACATGCAATAGTTGAAAGCTGCCATCAACACCAGTTTTCATTGAATGTATGGGTCGGAATTGTTGGCAACCATTTGATAGGTCCATTCTTTTTACCAGCGAGGCTTACTGGAGACGTTTATCGCCAATTTCTTGAACATGACTTGTCTACACTACTGGAAGACGTCCCATTACAATTAAGATCGAAAATGTATTTCATGCACGACGGCGCTCCAGTTCATTTCAGTTTAGTTGCTCGTAACTATTTGAACACTGTATATCCACGCCGTTGGATAGGTCGGGGAGGTACAGAACTTTGGCCTCCCGCGGTTCCAGAATCTAAGCATTGGATTTCTTCTTGTTGGGTCACCTGAAACATTTGGTTTATATAGCAAAAAGTTGAGTCCGAAGAATTAAGGGCTCGCATAATCGCATCTTGTAACACAATTCGGAACACACACGGCATATTTGAACGTGTCCGCCAATCAATGCGTCGCAGAATAGAGGCCTGTATTGCCGCTGTCATTTTCAACATTTGTTATAACTTTAGTGCACCATTGCTTCGTACTATTTCTGTTGTATATTTTCTTCTGTGCAGTAATGTATGTATTCTTATAATTAAATAAATTGAATGAATTTGTTAATTACCTTTCCAAATTTAGTTTACTGTTTATTGTAACTTAATGTTTAAATAGGTTTCATCACCTTGTATCTTGAAAACGAGGCGTTTTCGGTGAAATGTTTATTGACATATTATCTTATATTTATACAAGAAATATCATACTGAATTTTTTCTCAATATAAAATATACACTCTATATATATATATATATATATATATATATATATATATATATATATATATATATATATATATATATATATATATATATATATATATATATATATATATATATATATATATATATATATATATATATATATATATAACTACTATACCACAGATGGAAGAGACGTCTCTTTTACGTTTTTGTGCGATGTGCGACATCGTATTAGTAACATAATAATTACGTCCCTGGGATGTGGAAATGTCAGCTCTCAGCGACGTAACAGTGCGACATCACTGCGACGTCTTATGGTAACGTAGTATTTACGTACTCTTACGACATCCCTGCAACGTTACACGGTAACGTTGCATCGACGTAGTTTTACGACATCTATTTGATGTAACTTTTGTATATATATATAGTAGTATAGCAGTATATATATATATATATATATATATATATATATATATATATATATATATATATATAAATATATATATAAAATATATATAAATAAATATATATATATATATATATATATATCAAGGTAGGTAGTACTATGCTAACCGCAGCTACTAATGGCCTGTAATATAAACCATGTTGGCGTAAACACGAGGGAATGCTATACAAGGGAGAGGGGGAGAAGGAAGTAGTAATATCGGCCTACTTACAAAGGCAAAGGAGGGATGGAGGACAGGGAGAACGTGAGAAATGAGGGAGGGCAAGATGGAAGGAATTCGAAAATATTCTAAACTTTTGAAAATTCTCCCTTAAAATAGTGGTTAAAAAAACACGTTCAATTTACCAATTCATATAAATGCACAAATGTATATATCTTCATCAATTATGCAATCTCTGAAAATTTTGTACCGATTGGATGAATAATAAAAAACTTATAATGAATTTTCATTTATGACACCTTCCCCCTCCCCCCAAAACTACGTCACACTAGATTTTTTTTATAACATACTTACATAAATCATAAAAATACCACACGTCAATCAATGTACAAGAATTACTCTTTTATCTCATATAACTGTTTTAGTGTAAAAAGTAAGCCGTGTCTCATCTAGTTTCGGTTTTATAATCTGGGGTGAAAGATAGTAGTATGACTCACATTTTTTGAGTTGCAAATCACTCGAAATCTAGACGACAATTTAATTAAACCCAGTCATAGAAATCAAATTTGTATAACATTTTACTCGCTTTCAAAATATAATGTATGCTTTTAAAAAAATAAAATGTCAAAGTGATAGCGTCCCTTTAAACGTAGCTTTATTTGTGTTTGCATATACAAAATAAAATCAAAATTTTATTAATTCTTTTTAAGTCCTTAAATCAGGCAGTGCCAAAATGTACTTCCGACGATCCTTCATCTTTGTTCGCTCTTTCAGGCAGTGCCACAATGTACTTCCGACGATCCTCCATCTCCGTTCGTTCTATAAGAGTAAAATAAACAGAAATTTAGTAAATTAAAGTGCAGAGTAGGGATGGCCAAAAAATATCGATATATCGAAATATCGATATTTTTGTCTCGATATATCGATATTTTTGGCCGATATTTTCTTAGGCGATATATCGATATTTCGATATTTTTTCTTAATATCGAAAACCGATATTCTTTTCAAAAAAAATTTTTTTAAAGGCCGGAAAAAAATAAAATCTTATCCCCCTCTCCCGACACCCTGAAGTGATGAAACTCTCTTTTTTCCCCATATTTCGTTCTTCGTTCGTCCCCAATGTCGTGTATAAAATAAACCGAAAAATTGGGGTTTTAGATTTTTCGTCTTTTCGGAAATAGGTCTTTTCGGGAACCAAAAATGGCACATACCACATAGTCAAATTGTCTTCTGAGTATTCACTAATCACTATTCAGTTATTCAGTGATCAAGTGGATAATGCGACCCAATAAAATTTTGGAATGATAGTAAAAATGCTTTCCCTGCTATGTTTATGTTAGCAATGAAATATCTTACTGTAAATGCGACGTCAGTCTCGTCAGAACGAACAGTATCATTATTAAACAATGCTTGCTCAAATGAAAGGAATAGATTGACTTCCGAGCATATCAATCAGTTAGTCTTTTTAGGTGCATTAGATGATAAGTATTGTCTTTGTAATAATATATATATATATATATATATATATATATATATATATATATATATAATATAATAATAATATATATATATATATATATATATATATATATATATATATATATATATATATATATATATATATATATATATATATATATATATATTATTAAAGGGTAAATAACTTGTGTTAGTTATCATAGTTTTATTTTCCTTTTTCATGAAATATTTTATAATTTATTTATTTATTCTGAGACTGTTAAAGACTTTGCAGTCCACTTGAGACCAGCCTGATCCTGATTTACGTGTAGCTCTGTGGAGTGTGTTCAGTGTCAGTGTGGACGAAGATAATCATTGCAGAAATCTAATACCGGAACAGGACTCCTGTGAGTTGGTTTACAGTTAACATACCGAGTACCGACTAGTTTAATCATCTACTGGCGATTATGATTGTTTCGCTTAAATATGTAATTAACTAAATTAACGATTTTATAATAGCTATTACTAAAAGTTAGTATTTGGGGGTACATCATTACAGCTTTTCTTATGATAAGTCGTCTGGCATCCAGTTCGAATTTTTAAATATTATTTCATTTTATTACTAAAATTTAATATTTTCTAAAGATCCAGACTTCAGAGTCGTCCAAGTATCAGCTGTCTACCATCCAATGAAGTGGCGACGAAAACGCGAAAGCGTTTCAATGATAAATGCGAAACGGTTAAACACCTGAAATTGATAACCGAACGAAGTACATCGA
>JABUQX010038345.1:0-10000 GCA_015478945.1 Trachelipus rathkii
TATATATAATATATATTATATACTATATATATATTAATTATATATATATATATATATATATATATATAATAATATATTAATTATATATATATATTATATTAATATAATTATATATATATTTATTATAATATATATATATATATATATATTAATATAATATATTATATAATATATATATATATAATTTATTAATTATATATACTAATATAGGTAATAATATAACCAGCGTTTCCATTGTACCGTCTATTAATGATATCTTTAAACAACCTATTAAATTATAGCTAACAAAGAAAATAATGAATACTCACATTGTCTAGTGGATTATAGTCACTGGTTCACAATGATTAGGTCCTTGGAATATGTATAAAAAAAATAAAAAAAAAATATATATCTCAAAAACTACAGAAGCTACAGCGAAAAGGAATACATCTTTTGGAATCCTGGTAAAAATATAGACATACGAAAATGTAAAAATAATAATATAAAAAAAAAAAAAAAATTATCTGTGATAAAATTATATAAATTATTAAAGTAATTAATAATAGTAATCTTATAGAAGCCCTATTTATGCAGACCTTTTATCAATTGTGAGCTCATTATATACGATTAAAAACATATAATATATAGATCTATTATCTTTATTAAGATTTTTCTCACTTTTAATAATACGTAGCACATCTTAGTGATATTATGTGGTGGCTCGGAGCTCCAATAGACATGTAACATAAAGGAGGGGGACGTATTATTTTCCATACCCTACGTTAGGTAGTGAGATGATGGGTCCGTGAGGTAGAATACTACCTGCTGAACTACACTGTAATCGTAATAATACCAAATGTATCAGGGTGAGTAGTTTCCAAGGAGACACCCTCTCAACCGGGGTGAGGGTATGGGGAATTATAAGTCCTACCTATATACCCGTAGTTCCCCCGGAAGGCCGAGAGACCCCGACTCCTGCACCATCTAGTGAGTGTCTTAGGTGTGTATATATATCACCTACTTGGGGTTATTATCTATTATTAGTAATAATAGAATATACATAATTTCAAATTTTATTTAGAAAAGTCTATTATTTTTATTTTTATACACGTGAGATTAAATCCAATTAAATAAGTCTCTAATAGGCTCTATAACTCTATTATGTAAGCCTTATCTACCAATGTCAAGTTATACCATAGTCCTGCACGCAATCAGATAATTATTATATATTTTTTTTTTTTTTTTTACACTCACATATATCCTAAAATGATGAAATTTTACCTATAAGCGATTCTACAATAAATAGTAATTACCTATTATCGTACTAGTAGCTATAGTAAGTTTTTTGAGATATAAATTTTTTTAATTATTATTTTTTTTTTTATTTTATTTTTTTTTTTTTTTATTATTTTATTATCACATTCCTAAGACCAGCATTGGATAACCGAATTCGCAGCTCAAATGTATTCCGCTTTTACTCACTGTATATATAGCATACTTATTAATAGTTTTTAGATACATTAATAAAGGAAAACCAAACTATAGCTTGACCACAATATTATATAATAATATATATATATTAATATACTATATATATTATATATATATTAATATATTATATTAATAATATATATATATAATATATATATTATATATTAATTATATATTAAATAATAATATATTATAATAATATATATATAGTATATATATATTATATAATAAATGATATATTAATGTTATTTAAATTAATATTTTAATATATATATATATATATATTATATATATATATATATAATTATATATATATATTATAATATTAATATATATATATTATATAATATATAATATATATTATATATATTAATTAATATATATATAATATATTATATATTAATATATAGTATATAATTTTAATATATATTAATTATACTTATATATATATTATATATATATTTAAATATTATATATATATATATATATACATCTTAATAAATTAAAAATATTAATTTATATTATTTATAATTAATATATTGCTACTATATATATATATATTATATATATAACATTTCCTTTTAAGAGAGAAAGGACTAAATAAGCAAACAAATATCTTAGTACTAAATATAATATAAAACAGAAAAACCTATTTTTTACAAACTACAGTTGCGTGTAAACCTTCCCTGTATAAAAAGATTGTGGGCTTAAAACGCACACTGATGGACCCTTTTCGCCTATAGCATAGAAATATTCTTCTATAATACTTAATCAAGTTGTGGTGAAATGTGAGACTTCACGAAAATAAATCTCCTATTACTCGAGTCAGTCTTTATTCGAATCTTTAGTCGCATAACCAAATAATATTGATCGATATAAACACTAATAAAAATGTCGTTAAAACCAACACAATAATAAAAGACTGTTTAAAATTTGTGAGAATTAGCATGAAATTTCGAGAGTATATGTAAATTATTACAGTGTTAATAGTGTTGAAATTTGAATATAATTTAGCTTACCTTTAAGTAATATAACACTTACATATTGGGCGTAATTAATTGCCGTATGAAAGTTGCTTCCTATATCATGGTTAGGTTAAGGTTTTGTAATTTCCGAAATAGAAAGAAGGAAACATCGGAAAGGAAATAGTTTATTATTATTATTATTATTATTATTATTATTATTATTAAAAAAAAATTTTATTAGATTTATTATTATTATATATTATTATTATTATTTGCGCAATGCGAGTATTAAGTAACCAAACTTAGATTATTATATAATTTATTACTGATTTATTGTGTACATTTTCATAATCTCGTATATTCTTCTAATTGTATTGAATTATTAATATAGTATGAATTTTAATTAATAAATTTTATTATTCAATTTTATATTATATTTAATTATTATTATTTAATTTATATTAATTTATTATTTATTATATTATTTTATTATTATATTAATATCATTAATTAATTATTTAATTACATTATTATTATTATATTATATATTATTATTAATTAATATTATACTAATATATACATAGAATTTAATATTTTATGAAAGAATTATTTAGGCAATGTGACTTATTAGATATAAAACTATTCTATGCCGGTTTCACCTATTTAAAAAAGATACTGCGCTCTTCATCATATTCTTATTTGCTAGTGACCACTTAAATCTTAAACTGTATCGGTTAATGGTACTAATTGTAACTAAACAAGGAAGATTAAGGCTCGAGATATTAAAGTTAACTATTAAATATATATTAGATAATTTTCGGAACCATTATCATTATATATTATCTTCAATAATCAAATTATTAGGGAATACTAAGTTAATATTAAACTATTTCATTCTTTTTTAAATTAACTTAATTAACAATGTATAATGACAAGATATCTGAACTTTATTATTTTCCATGACTACGTATATGGTAATTTATACTTATTTAGTTAAATATACCAATCAATATGGTGATCTATATACTTCTCAGATATATCATTATTAAATATACAGCATTAGATAATTCTAAAATGCAGTATCTGTTCTAACCCTACAATCTCCCATATTATGATACTCACCAGAAATAAAGTATAGAAAACTCAAAGTGATAGATTATATTATACATCATAATACGTTCAACATCAAAATATTGTGTATTATAAAATACATTTTATATATACAATTATTCAAATAACCAGGACCTATCCATTTTTTCAACGGATTATCATATGAAACATCAAAATATACTAAATTAATACTTAACTTATTTATAATCATCACTGAGGGACCGTGGCTTTCTCAGGTCCCGGTAAAGTATGATGGCTGGTCCTGTCTCTAATTACAGGTGTTATATCATTCTAAGCTGATTTATTTCTCTGAGTGTCCCTATAATACTATTAATATAGTTTAGGCAAAGAAGCACACACACTAATTACACACACACATTACTATACATACATACTAAACTTTAACCAACACACACCTTACACCTACACTCACCATAACATAGACATACACCTACAACTACACACACACCTAACATCATCTATATATATAATATATATATATAATATATATATATTATATATATATATTATATTATTATATAATTCAGCACTCACTCACACACACATATATAATTCACAACACACTCATAACATAGTCATAACATATTCATAACACACTCAACATAATATAATATATAACTATCTACACACACACAACATACACACCTCAACTACACATACCACTTATACTCATCTCGTCTCATAAATGAACCACCTTGTGTAAACATATCCATAAATAAAATATTTTTCATAATTTATAAATCTACATATAATGTATATATTTATAATAAACATTTTTTTATTTACTACTTAAATTATACTTTTATACATATTTATATTCATTAAACATATCATATCTTAATAATAAAAAAATATTTCAAAGTGAGTTTCTTTTGATTAGTTTAAAACAATAAATATCAACTCATTTATCTTTTGTGAACAATAAGAATTTATAAACGTTTTTTTTTTATATTACTTTTTTATTTATTAAAATATATTCAATTATACATTTATCAAAGTTTTAAAATAATTTTGACTAAAATTTTCGAACTTGATATATATAAAAAAATATGTAATGAATAAAATGTTCGTTTGCCTTAAAAGCAAAATATAAATCAGTATAATAAATATTACAGTATCTTATAAAAATTAAATTAAGTGGCTAACCTAATAATAATAATATATACTCCTTCTATTCACCTAAAATAGTATTATATAAAATTAAATAGGTTATATTTATGCTATTGGCTTGTAGCCAGCATATATAACATCATATTTTTCTTCATGAAATTAAAAATGGTTAATAAAGAACTAAACAAATTGAGTTTCATTACTCAAGTTTATATATACTTGTATTTATATAGATAAAATCATAAGCAATAAATAATTTTATTAATAAATAATATTAACCCTTATTGTTACAATTGTAATAATTATATTATTCGAACTATATCAATGTTAACCTATAAATAAATGAATTTTCAAAATGTTTATTGTAATAAAATATATATCAATTTCTTATTATTTCTTTTTGATCTATTGTTAATAACAATTGACAATCAACTAACCGTAGAAAACTATACATAACAATACTACTCAGCAAGCTATATATTCATCTATAACTACGATAACAAGGAAAGCTGAAACTTTTCAATAATAATATTTCTGAAATAAACACTTCAGGCTAAATTTAGATAACCTTTTTGGTACCTACTCGAGGGTAAGCGATTTTAGGCCTATAATCCAGGTCAAAATATATTTCAAACTTATGTGACGTAAATCAATCTTCTTTTAAAAAGAAAAATTGATAAGGTGGAAGTCTATATGCACGTAAAGGTATAATCCTAATAATTTATAGGCCTAATAATTTATAATTAGGAATAAGTCCAATTTTTGGTGAGTATCCGGCTAGCTAATAAATTAAGATTCTCAATATGTATAATAAGTATTCAAAAATGAGTAAATAAATTCCCGTATAGACAAGATCATTGTTATTATAATTAATATTTTTTAATAATAATATATTAAAATTATTCATACTAGAAACATGCTTAAGTAGTATTAGGTAAATTCTCCCTTTAAAGCAAGGTAATAGATAGTAGAAATGATTTTTATCTTACTTTGTGAATATGATCAAATTAATCTCATTAATCTCTATATGACCCTCGTATGTGTTTGGTCAAAGTAATTATTTTATTATGGTTAACGTCTATAATTTTTAGGTTTTTAATATATAGTTATGTATAAAACATGTTTTTATTTCATATCCTGACAAGCTACCCTTAACTAGTAGATTGGATTAAAATAAATTTATATACTTTGTGATAATTCTTTAAATAACTTAATTTATGTAGCAGTGTGTGTTTTATATTATCTCTATTTTAGACACCTCATAACTACAATTTTAAATAACATAGTCAATTTTAGTGAGCTGTATAAGCGGTGCACACGATAATTATCAATGTATTATAGTGTATTAAAAGTGTTTTATTTTACTAAGTGTTTATATTCAATAATTTTATATATATAAATATATAAACTTAAAAGGGAGGTAATATAAATTATTATTTCACTTAAGTTAAATTAGATAATAATTTACAATTCAACTAGATATTTAATAGTGATCAAGTGATATAAGCAAAAATGACAATGAGAGCGCGTGCCCGGTGCGGAATACAGTCACGTGTGACATGTCAAAGCAGTAACTCAGTAGTGTATAATATTATATTACTATAGCGGTTCAGCGAAATAAAAATATTAGGGTAAGTGAGTTATGTAAAATTTCAAGATAAGAGATAGTAAACAAGAATGATCGTCAATGGAAGCAAACAATCTTTTAGGTGAGATCATATCGTGATCCTCATTCAGTATATGTAAATTATAATATATATATATATATATTTATAGTTTGTTGTAACTTGGATCCAAGGTATAATATTATACTAAAAAACCTTATAACATATGTTTCAATAATAATATAATATAGCAGTCATTAGTATTATTATTAAAATCCTATGATTAATATATATCTGTATATTATTATCAAACATGTAGAGAATAATCTTCATGGAATGGTTAATACGCTGAGATCGCAATCACAAACAGTCATCATAGAAAAATGTATAGTAAAAATATATAAGAGTGTTTAATGGTAACTTCATACTTTCTCAGATGTATTATATATCTATGTGAGTATATATAATAATATGAGTAATTAACCTACTAATAAAATACTGGAAGTTCCAATTAAAGAGAATTTATAAGGGATTGTTCAAGGACGTAGATAAAGTTTATCCCATGTCATGCATATTTTTAACTTATATAATAAATTAATGTAATTATATTATTTAATTAAAGATAAACTTTATTTCACATTAAACCTTAAATACAATAGAGAAGATTAAAGTACGTTAAAAGACATACCTTAACAAAGGGAGGATAAGGGATAACTTCTATACATTAACTATAATCTATAGCTTTATTGAGTATAAGGTGTATAGCTTTATAAATATAGGTGACATAAAAACCTTGTTTTACATTCCTTAAAGTAATAAGATCATAATAATATATAGTAGATAATAATACTACATATATATATAATTATACAGAGAGGAACATAAATGGTACCAGCGTTACAATCCGTGAGTGCATAAATTATTGATAATCTATTTTCTCCATCACAAGGAATTATAAACTTTAGTGATAAATAATATTAAATAATAATTTAACTTTTAATTATCTACTTACAACTCCATATTTTAAGAAGTTTTCAAATTAATTAAATGTTTTTAATAATGTATAAAATTTATACTCACAGTGAAATATAATGGTATTTTTTACTTATAATAAAATTATAAAAAAATGTTCCGAAAGAAATATAAATAAATGGATACGTGGCTATTATCAATAAATATATTAGTGAAGTCAGAGTGAGTATATATAAATTTGAATAATATAAAATATGATGTAAAATAATGTATATAGAATCATATATGAAAATAATTAATTTTAACGGTAGTAGACCGTGAGACGTAGTTAAATATTACGTAATATAAATATATATCACCGGCGGGTTATCATCTAATAGTGAGGTATCACTATGTTTAAAACCGTACACCGGTCTAACGTGCTTTTAGTACGGGACGTCATCTGTGGATCATTGAGCATGCTCAGCTCCTCAAGATCGCTGTCTATCTCATAGCATGCGTACGGGCATGGGATCAGATAGTTGGACATTCTGTGAGAGAAAATGTAATAGCTAGCGCTAATATACCTCTAGACTGCGAGGTATCGAAGCATCATTGAGCTAGTATATATATAGTCAGATTTTCTAGTGTTCCCGTGTCTCCTACGCGAAGATTCTACTGCGTTCGAGTTTTTCTACCTGAAAATCCGATGTCCAAAAGACTTCAAGATGGTCGGGCGAGAGCATCGAGTTGAATTCTCAAAAGGCAAGGGATGTGCGATCCCTAAAGATCGCGTCCAGCCAGTATTCGTCTGTCTTCAAAGATCTCCGTTTATAATTCTCCACCTTTTTAAACTTGGGATGAGTAAATCTAGTCTACGGGAACCAACTCCTCTTACTAGCCGAAGATATAGGATTAAATCCCGGTCCAGAACATAATTCTGCCCAAATGTAATAAACCATGCAGTCCAGGAACAAACTCAGTATTGTCAACATCGCCAACCTGGTATCAAATCTCAACTTTGATACCCGTAATCAGCATTCTCCAACATAGTCCTGATACTTATGCGGAGACTTGCTCACAGAAATCCATATCCTTCTATTCCTTACTTTTATTTTATTTTATATATATATATAATATATAATATATATATATATATATAATATATATATATATATATATAGTATATATATATATATATATTATATATATATATATATATATATTTATATAATACAGTTGTCACACCACTCCCAGGGCAAGCCTATCTCAGGGAGAGGGATTTGCATTGCCCAAAATTTCATCCACCTAGCGCAAATTGCCGCAGATGAAGCACATGACGCAGGCTTTAAAGTGAAGGGATTAAATTCAGCAGGAACACAGAGATGGAGTAGAATCTACATGAACAGCAGGTGGCAGGAAAGAAGGAAGTGCAGGCAGCGAACTAGCCTGGAGTTACCAATATCCACACAAAACTCGTGCGCAGGACCACAGCACCCCTTGGCCTACGAGGCGGCGAAAAGGCGGTGGTTAGCGCGAGTGGTAGGTTCCCTCGAACACCTGCCGCTGTCATGTTATAGTAAGAGATAAAGCACCTAATATGGCTGCAGAAGAGAGGGTCAAGTGAACTGGAAAGTACAGGACAGTTTATAAGCCTTTTGGCCTCTGAATCGACCCTGTCCAAAAGCCGGGTGAAACCAGAGCCCCCCCCCCCCAGATATGAGAACAGTACTCCATACAAGGGCGGATGAGACAATTGTATAGCTGGAGTACCTCAATTAAATATGAATGATATAAAAAAATGAGCATAAAGAACTACACCACATATTTGCTTAATACAACTTACACATAACACTTATTCAGGAACCTGACCTCACCCAAAACACTTCTCATCGTGAATTTTCTAAAATATACAACCCCAAGACGAGGAATCTACTCAAACATAGCCTTATCACACTTATGCATAAAAATATTAAATTCCAAAATACAATAAATCACACACGACTTTTCATGAACAATGACGAAATTTCCACTTAATAGATAATCAATAGAAATACAAGTCAGGAAAAAAGCATACAATCTAGTTAATATCTATATCCATCCATCTACATCTCAACACTGCCCGCAAGGTTATGCTCCTGATCTGTCCCCCATAGTATAATATAACAACTTAATATTTTCCGGAGACTTCAATGCACACCACCCTGCATGGCTTAACACACTCACACACACACACCTTCACACACCTACACACATACACACATACCAATACTCTCACAAGGTCAATTTATATTCATTAAGTATCCTCAACAACCGAAGCCAACCTACACGCCAACCTTTACAACATAACCATAACCCCATATCCCCTGACATCTCCTTCTGCTCTCCCCAAATTCAAGCCACAACAACCTGACAAACTTTTCATGCACTCTCATATCACATTCCAATACTAATCACAATTCAACATAGACACACCTTTTTTTTAAAAAAAAAACAAAAAAAAAACATATCAACTACAAGAAAGCAAACTGGTAAGGTTTATACAGACCTCAGAGCTACATTTACACTCCTTTTCGAACAGTTGATTTTACTTCTCTCATCAAAGCAATACAACACTTCAATAAAATAATTCTAAAAGCCTCTAAAAATGTATCTCACATGGCCACCGCAAACAGGTAAATCAACCCAAACTTTCACCAGAAATCAACGCCACCATCATTGAATAAAGACACTCCCTCAGACGAAATAGAGAACCGAATCAAGACCAAT
>JABUQX010038345.1:17500-30000 GCA_015478945.1 Trachelipus rathkii
TCCCCAAACTATCTGATGCTAAAATCAAGGGTGGCATATTTGTTGAACCCGAAATAAACGCAATGTTGAAGTCAGAGAAACTTGAAAGAGCGATGACGAATGTTGCAAGAGAAGCTTAGTGTGCAATTCGTAGTGTAATAGATTACACCTTTTTTACTGAGATAATTTTTTTGTATATTCAAAACAAAAAATTTAACATTTCAAAAAAAAATTATTTTTTGAAAATTTGTTCGAGAACAATAACAAAACTACCCCGTGTCAATAAAAAATGGTTGTGAAGAAAACTATCATTTCTCCCTAGCTACATAACGCCTTTAAAAATTTCTCCTGATTGCCTGTACCAGAACAAAAATAATCGCAAATTTTTCATTTTCAAAACCAAAAAAAATAGTGTGTTAAATTTCCACCAATGTTGAAATTTTGGAACAGCATCAAAATTTTAAGCAATACAATTTGTGGGTTATGGATCTATCTATGCATTATCAAATGTTGAAGTCATTTTGAAAATATTCTAGAAATTTTCAAATTTCAAAAATATGCTGCCCACTTTGAAAAAAAGAAATACAAAGAATAAAGACAGACAGAAAAACACTCAAAAAAGACGTTTTTTAACGTCAAAAATCTGCGGTTTGCTTTTTTTCGATCAAAATTGGCATAAAACTAAGAATTATATGTTCACTTCTAGGTAGGGGCTAAATGGGGCTCAGCTGGTAAAATTAGACCCTCCCCTTTACTCAGCTCATAAAAAATAATCAATCAGGTAAAATTGTTTTGATCATAGAAAGAATAGCATCGGACACTTATTGTCTGGAAGACCTTAAAAGAGTAGAAAATTTTGGGAATTTTAAAGAGTTTTCACTAGAAAAAAGTGGGTGGCGACGACAGGAAAATCTTCATCTATTCAGCTTTAATTTATGACAGTTTTTACAAGCTCGTATTGGAGAAGCCGACGTTTGTTAAAAGAAGATTGCTGAAATTCCACAGTGGGACAAGGTGCTGCATTGCAACACGTTGCCAGATAATCTTAATTTAACCTTTAATGAAGCAGAAATAAGGAATATGTGTGAACGATTTGGGCTTCTTGATAGATTCGGAAAAGATAATTCCATCAGCTCTCATGCCTCATTTGATTTCAATTAATACTATCCCAATTTCAACAAGTGAGTGTGAACGTGGGTTCTCACAGATGAATTTGAGAATTTGATATTGACTCCAACAAGAGCTTCATTGAATTTAAATACCGTAGGTAATTTAATGTTTGTAAAATTAGTTGTAGACCCCCCTTCGGCTTGTTTAAACCTTCACTGTGTGTAAATTCTTGGTTTTCGAAAGGACATCATTTGGCCTCGGACCCCAAATGCAAGAAGAGGAGTCGAGAAGTTAGTGAAAACAGCCTTATGCCAGTTAAAAAATTATTATGAGATGCGTTACATGAAATCATCAATTTCCCTTTCCTTCTTTGTAACTTTATTCATTTATTTACTATATATACTATATATATAATATATATATTATATATATATATATATATATATATATATATATATATAATATATATATATATATATATATATATATATCATATTAATATATTATATATATATATATATATATATATATATATATATATAATATTAGAGATGGACAAAATAGGAAATTTTTTTTTATATTTGGTGATACGAATACGAATCGAAATATTTTTTTTTACTATTCACGAATACTAATACGAATATTATGAAACCCATTCTTCTTATTCTATCTTGAACATAAATATCAGATATCTTAAAGTTAACTATTTTATATTGCACCAACATTATTTCTTGTAAGAGTTTGGCAGTAGAATGAACTATGCTTACATAACGTTTGCCCACTCTTACAGTGCATCCAACCAACCTCTTACACCAACCACCGCCCTTTGGAAAGGAGTTTTTAAAACTCAACATTCAAGTTCCTAATAATTGTAAGTTATATTTTAGAACAAGTAACCTTTCTTCTCGTTTCGCTGCGAGCCTGGAGCGTTTTTCAGCAAAAATAAGACCAGCCACAGCTAAAAAGTCTCGCTCTGTGCAACCACTTGAAGAGGGGGCAAGCAAATATGGCCTTGCTAATTTACAGCCATATTAGGACACTTATTATTATTTCCAAATTCAAGTGGATTATCCTCAAGAAGGTATTATTTTCGTCTAGATTACATCTGAATGTTTTCTGAAATTTCTTGAGCATACACATTCCTTTTGTTCATCACTACTATGAAAAAAGAATATGGGTCAGGCTTCTGATAAAGTTATGTTGGAAGTGAAGGCTGTTCTTTGGTAAGTTCTTCAGTTTTAGACTTAGTATTGTGTCATTTTTGTACTGAATGGTTTTCTGCATCTTTTGCCCAATCGACCACTATTATCTTTTATATCACAGTTTGATGAGCAAAAAGTTTTGTTTTATAATCTAGGTCCACTTTTGCAGCTGTGGCATATAAATCGTTATTTTCCACAAGACCAAACCTCTTTGTAATTTTCGAAGAGGGTTTCTTTTATTTTCATTACTCTCTGCTCTTCATGTGATGAAAGTATTTTTAACTGATTTTTGCGATAATATAAAATATTCGTTTTATATTTCGATTAAAAATTCGAATACGAATTGATACTAATAAAAAAAAATAGCATATTTTCTCAAATATAAATAGGAATATAAATATTCAGTCATATCTCTAATATTATATATATATATATATATATATATATATATAAAATATATATAATAAATATATATATAATATATTATATATATAATATATATATATAGTATATTTATATATAGTAATTTTTAAAACTAATTTCTTGAAAACAACTTCAACAATATTGTATACATTTCAGCATTCAGTATTATCTTCAATCATCATTTCCAGCTATTATTCAGGAAAGCAAGTCATAAATCCACAATTGGGTGGAAAGACATGTTTAAATTTCAGTTTACCTGGAAGCAATTTGCGTCTTAGCGAAGATTCACACTTTAAAAAAAGGTCAAGGCAGATAATATTTTAGCCAAAAAATTTAGTTTTAAAATCATTAAGAAGCCTCTCTCTCTCTCTCTCTTCTCTCCTCCTCTCCTCTCTCTCTCTCTCTCTCTCCTCTCTCTCTCTCCTCTCTCTCTCTTGTCTTTATTAGCTCTATTCTCAAGTCAAAAGTAAATTTTTAAATAAAAAAATTTTTAGAAATCATAAGAATTCTCTCTCTCTCTCTCTCTCTCTCTTCTCCTCTCTCTCTCTTCTCTCTCTCTCTCTCTCTCTCTCTCTCTCTCTCTCTCTCTCGTCTCTCTCCTTCTCTCTCATCTTTCTCTCTCCTCTCTGTAAATTGTCTTATGCACAAGAGAACAAGGGCAAAAAGGTTTTAAAAAGAGATTGGAATATTGTTCCGTTCCGTTATGATACGAAATGAGGAGATATTACCAAGAGATACGTTCTCCTTACCGTTTTTATTACCCATGCAAATCTAAATAATTTGCATTTTTAGGGGATTTTATTTTTTATTTTTGTTTTTGTTTTTGTTTTTCCTCCCCCTAATCGAGAAGAGAAAAAGAAGTTTTTCGTAACATTGAAGTAAACATATAACAATTTTTGATCGAAAAAGGTAATCTTTTTTATTCATTTTTTTTTTGTTCCCAAAATGAGCTTCTTATACTAAAGTTTTCAGTGTTATGATTTTTTTAAAGAGGGGTCGGTTCTATATTGCCATTACGAAATTGTCTAACCAAATAACTAGAGTTCATTTCAAAGCAATCACAAAAATCTCAATTTTCCTCATATTAAGCCAAAATTTTAAGTGCATGATAGCGACGGTTTGCGAGTTTAAGTACAAAATTAGGGAGTCAAGTATCGTAATTCCGCACCAACACCGCACACATCCCAACCCACCTACCGACCACTAAAAATCTTACGCACGCGCAGTACCGTACGTTAGCTATCCTTAATACAATCAATGTGAAATTGATCATAGTCTAGATGTATTAAGTGGCTTCACCTTTTTAATTTAAGGATATAATTTAAATTAAGAAATAATAAATAAATATTAGAATAAATTAAATACAAAAATAATTTAAATTATAAATTAAATCGCAAATAAAATAGATAAAAACAAATTAGAAAATTGTTTTTAATCAAATTTTAATGGAAAAAAGCAATAAAAAAATATAATAAAACAAATGAGAAAAAATTAAAAATTAAAAAGTAAAATTGAAAAGAAAAATAAAAAAAAAAAAAAATAAAAATAAAAACTAAAAGAGAAAAAATAAAATAAATAAATAAAAATAAAAATTAACATAAAAATAAAAAAAAAAAATAAATAATTAAACAAATAATAAAAAATAAAAAAAAAAAAAAAGAAAAATAAATATAAATATATAATAAAAATAAAAAATTAAAAAAAAAATAAGAAAAAAAAAAAAAAAAAAAAAAAACAATAATAAAAATAAAAATATAAAATAAAAATTAAAATAAAAGGAAAAGGAAAAAAATTAAACTAAAAATGAATTCAAAAAAAAATTAAATGGAATGAAAGACAAAATGAGTCATTCAAAAAAAAATAAAGAAAAAAAAACATAAAAATCAAAAATATAATATAAAAAAAAAATGAAAACAAAAATAAATAAATAAATTACAAAAATAAATAATAAATTACAAGAGAAAGAAATTATATTAAAATGAAAAAATATATTAAACAAAATTAGCCAAATTTAAAAATTTAATATTATTTTTCTGAAAATTAATTGTATTTGTCTTTCTTATAAATATAAATATAATATAATATATATATACTATATAAATAATATTATATAATAATATATACATATATATTATATATATTACTATAATTATATTATATATATATATATATATATATATTATATATATAATATATATATAATAATATAATATATATATATATATATACATTATATATTTATATATATAATATATATATATAAGATATATATTATATATTAATTATATATATTATATATATATATAATATATAATATTATAATATATATATATATATAATAATTATATTATATATATATATATATATATATATATATATATATATATATATATATATATATATATATATATATATATATATATATATATATAAAAATGTAATATACAATATATATATATATTATATTATATATATTATATTATTATAGTATATATATATAAACGTGTCTGTGATTGAGGCCGATACAAAATATTTATGTTTAGATATAAGACTACATTTTGAATTTGGCCAAAATTATGACTTGTTTCTCTAATGCAAACTGCTTCCTTTTATTCAAATTGATATTCGTAAAATATAGATAAAAAAAAAGTGTTTCAAAACTGATTACATAAGAAATATCTCGGCCACCCGAAGCGACGTTCGAAGACTCGAATTCCAAAAGCAAAATAATAGTAATAAAAAAGAAAATAATAAAAAAAAAATCAATAAAAATAGAATGAAATAAAATTTAGAAACAGTTATTCTCTGAATTATCCGAAACAATAATGGGAAAAAAAAAATTGGAAGAAAATTTGATTTCTTTACGAGCTTGAAGCTCCTAATCATGTTTCACAAATGGTCTTTCCAATATCGGTTATTAGGACAAGAATTGGCAAAGGAAATGATTGACTTCATTCTGCTTTCTAAGATTACGTTTCAATCCCGATGCTTCTCTCTCTTCATCCTAACAGCATTTCAACCACTATTTCGATAACGTTCAATTTGTAACTTCCTTGCTATCAATTTTCATATTATATTCCTTTTTCACACACACACACACACACATACACTCACACTTTTCAATTATATATATATATATATATATATATATATAGATATATATTATATATATAAATATATATATTATATATAATATATATATATAATAGGTATATATATATATAATATATATATATATAACCAATATATGATACTATATATATATATATATATATAATATATACTATATATATAATATTATATATATATATATATTTATATAATAATCTATATATATATATATATATATATATATAAATGCTTTATCCTCCTTTCATTTCCCCCCGATGGGAGTATCGTGCTTAACATCCACGTAAATAAAGGAGATTCGTATGTGACTGAAACACCTATGACACCATATAGGATACGGTTGCATGACTACACTCCTATTTACCAACGAGCTAGGTTCGATCAGAAAACAAACGAGGAGATTGAAAATCAGTTCAGGATTATGTTTAAAAGAATGTATAGAACATGTGGCGCGAATGGAGTTCTCCCAGTGTACCGGTCAGAAGAAGGATGAACACTCTTCTGTGGTATTAATATCGAGTCTGATAAGTGACGGAGCCAGACACGTCGATGGCTAATATAAGTGAAACTATTTTTCATGTCTTGGGGTACATATACACTTGCCTGTTGGAAAAAACTATCAAATGCAGTTGAAGAACATGCAAGACTCACAGCATTCTCAAACGGCTAGGGCAGTATCGTTTTAAGAGGTTGAGCTTCGATTGAACGAATGGATCCTGCAGCATTTCCCAAAGGAGAGTGCAACGAATAACTGACGGATTTACCGCGGATAAAGTAGTGTGTATTGGATACACCTACTAAATCAAGAATTTGAGGAACCATCGTTATTGATTAACAGTTCCTGCAACCGATTTCGTGAAACAAACTCAAAAATCAAAATAGCAAGTCACTGGTCATATCTCCAGCAGGACAGGTATTAGGAAACTTCCAAAATTCAATTGGGACCAGGTGACAAATTGGAGAACCAACCAATGGGGTAGAGAACTGACATATCAAGGAATGAAAATTTCAACTTTTAATTCTTTCAGAACCAATCACTTTAGCTTTTGTAACCAGTACGTAGAAGAGCATGCCTAAGTAAAAAGAAACCCCATTACACCTTCCTCTCATACACTTAAGAGCGAGCCCGTCACAGCCAAATTTCCAGGTTTATATCCGGTACAGGCCTTTCAACCAATGCCCTTTCAACAAAACCCGCATCCACTTTTTATGAAACCTTTCTGCTTCTTCTGGGTACTCACATTTCTTTACTTCAGAAACTCCTTTACTAACTCAATCCATTTTCTCTTCGGTCTCTCAGGCAGTCTCCTACCAGCACATTTACTACTGTATATTCGCTTAAAAAATGAACGACCAAACCATCTAAACACACTCTCACATATTCTCTCATTTACGATTTTGTTCACATCACACAACTCCCTACCACGTTCATTACTCTTTTTATTACACAAGACTTATTTGCTTTGTATTCACCAAGGGTTTAATTGTATACCAGCCACCTTCCAACCATTCACAACTTTCCAACTACGCTCTGCGTCATCCGTGCCCTTTTTCATCCAAAATATAGCCTAAATATTTAAACTCATATACTTGCTAAAATTGCTCCCCATTCAGCATGATTTCACAACGCGGACTCTCCTCACTCACCACCATCACCTTAATCTTAGATACATTTACTTTTAAACCTCTCACTTTGTACACTATTCCAAACCTCTCTGCCAACCCCCTCAAACTTTCTTCAGATTCGCACACACAAAACCAAATCATCAGCGCACAAAAGGAAGGGCACTCTCCAATCTTTTTCATTCTTCATCACACTAACACCTTCCCCTGCCTCTAATTCTTTCATCACCCCAACCATAAACACCTATCTATATCACCTCTTTATTACTGCCGATGCTGTGCAGATTTTTGAAGTGTTCCCTTACATCCTTTTCATCAGTCACGAAAATAGTATCTATTTTCATTATTTTTTGAAGATTCACCTTGCTCTCTTTTAACCTTTCGTGCTTCCATCCAGGAGAGCTTATTCCCGTTTAAGTCCCCATTCATCCTCCTTCCAAAGTGTTTAATTTACATTTTATTTTCCTGCTACGGATGCAAGTTTTTGTCTTCCTTATTTTCCTTATTATATATTTCTATACACCTTTCTTTCGAGACCTCATCATTGGCTATAAGTACATTAAATCCACGTTCCTTTTTTATCTTTAACCTCTTGTATCACTTCTTCGTTCCACCACACACTAATGACATTCTTACTTCTTATTTTAGCACATCCACATACTTCTCTCACACTACTAACAAAGGTTTCCTTCATTTGCTTCCAGATTTATTCAGTTTAATCTTTTTCACATTCAGCTGATTTATTTGGAAATACTCTCACATACTTTTCCTTGTAATCTTGTTCACTAAACTTCTCACTCTTAATTCTTCCAACTTCCTTCCTTATCTCTTTCATCTCCATCCATGCCAACACAAACTTAAACTTGCATAAAGCAACATGATGATTTGATATTCACATTCCCAACTCCCTAACTGATTTAACATCCATTCCATACTTCAGCATCTCCTTCTACACCAAGACAAAATCTGTCATATTTTTCAATTCGATGCCATTTCTAATTTCACCAACTCTAGTAAACCCATGAATATTATTGTGTACGAATAATGTATTACATACGCACATACCTTTCTCCTAGCAAAAGTTAATCACATTCTTACCATTCTTATTACTCCCGCAGCGCCAAAGGCAACTGTTATACCATACTTTTTTCGATCATCTATCCAACAATTCAAGTCGCCCAACACAATCAATCTGAAGCCTCTACTCACCCCGTCCAAAGCATAGTTCACATTATTCCACAAAGTCACACTTTATTCAATATCATATTCAGTTGGAACATACGTTACAACCACACACACCTTAACTTTTTCAAACTTAAATTTAACCATTAGCATTCTAGTACTCACACAGATAAAATTCACTCTAACTCTGCGAAATACAAATCACTCATCAGAATATCAACTCCTTCTCTCTCTCCCTCTCATTCCTCTCCACTCCAGCATAAACACATTTCACTCCATACTACTCTTCTTCACTGCTCCTTTTCATCTTTGTTTCAGTCCCAGCAAGGAAATCAAATTAGTTTTTCTAATACACCATCACCTTTCTCTTCTCTTCGCCATTTATTCCTCTACCCACTTCCATTTGACACCTTTGATTTCATTTTATATCTTATAATATATTATAATATATTATAAATATATATTATATATATATATATATATAATAATATATATAATAGATATAAATATATAGATAATATATATATATATATTATATAGGTTATTTATAAGAGCGTGATTCCAGGAACGAAAACAATAAAAAAATATTGTAAGTAAATATGAAGATTTTATGTGTAGTAGGGGGTAGTTTTTAAGGAATGTTTTTAAGTGAATTGTAAAAGATTGGCTGGATAGTTTGGTTTTTTTTGTTAAGCTTCATAGTATTATATCGTTTAAGTAAATTGTACATTTTGCATTATATGATAATATCCATTATTACTTATATGTTACCTTGTACGGCTCTGAAAATGCATGTTGCTGTTCTTGAGACATGAGGTGTGGGAGAATTTATCGAAGGAAGTTTGTACTCGGCCGTCGACTGCAGTATTAGCTGAAATATCATTACAACTTTAATCAATGTCTTAAGAATGATTTATGTTGTCTGTGCTATCCCATTTCTCATGTCTGTAATTTGCGCCATGGTCCAGGTTGTTGTGCAGGGATAAAACCCATATCCTAGTAATGTTTCTTCGTCTGTATTTAGAACATAAGAGGAAAGATTGACAATTCCTTGTTTATTCACATTTTTGACCCACGGATTATTTTTGTAGATTAAGTTAAATTTGTATTTCAAAGTTATGGCTTTTTCCAACACTTTTTCTTCTTTGTACTGATGTGCTTCATCGATTAGGTGCGAAAATTGTACTGTTAACTCGACTACTTTAATTTCTATTAATTTATACTTTTTTCTATGTACTTATACTCTAGGTCAGTGGTGCCCAACCTTTAGTCTATCGCGAGCAAATTAAGAATTTAAAAATTTTAGACGAGCCACACATAGGACGACGACCACTAATAATCATTAATTTATTATATATATAATATATATATAAAATATATATATATATATATATATATATATATAGATATATATATATATATATATATATATATAATATATATATAATATATATATAACTAATATATATAATAATATATATAAATAAACGATGCCACCATCACGGCAAGGCGCCCTTCCAAAGAGGGAAACAAAACAACAAAAAGAATGAAAAGAAAAAAAACAAAAAGAAAAGAAAAGAACCCAGTCCTTTGTCTAACGCAATTCCCTAGGTGGGCGCAGACACAGACTTTAAAAGAGAGGAAGATGCTGGCTGGAAATTTGAAAGCGGCAAGAATAATCGAAAACTGTAGACGAGAGGCAACTCTAGGAGCAAAAGAGGGAGCAGAATGAAATGAGTGGAGGAATGGAGAGTTGTCTCAGCAGCATTAAGAGGAACAGATAGAAGTCCATCTAAAGACCGTAAGAAAATGAATAAAGGGGAGATAAAACAAACCTGAGGAACACACAATTAACAAGAGAAGAGGTTGCTCCATCAACAAGAGCTGAAATGAACCATCTTGAAAGAAAACTAGACAAGGTAAGCAAAGCGAAGGTAGGTAAATCAAAGGAAGGTAGCATATAGATAGCGATGCGTGCATACCCTGTCAGAATCCTTAGATATTCAAGCGCTACCACACAAACTCCCCATATCCCTATGCGGCAGTAAGACCATAGATTCAATAATATATATATATATATATATATATAAATATATATAATTACATATATATATATATATATATAGTATATATATATTATATATAATTATATAATATATATATTTATATATATATATATATATATATAATTTCTAAAACTATTTAAATTTTAATAAAAAACGTGATATATCTGAATACGAGTTTCGCGAGCCACATTAGAACGGTACGCGAGCAACATGTTGCCCGCGGGCTACGGGTTGGGCACCACTGTTCTAATGTCACCTGCCTTAACTTTTTCTTTAGGAGATGTACCGCAGCTCTGAGAAACTCGTTCTGAGTCCATTGTTGCTTTATTGTGGGGTATAATGGTTTTGGGGATAACTTTGTTTTTCAGGCAACACTTTAAAAATAATAATTGTTGTTTTTTAATATTAGCAGTCACAAGTTCTGGGATTCTATAGCAGGTTATAATTTTCTCAAAGTGGAGATAACATGGCACTATTTCCGGGCTTGATACGTAGTTTAACTGTAACTTGATCACGTGATTTATATTTATTATTTATTTCTGCGACCCTAGGTTATCCAATGTCGTTGAGAAAATTATTTTTTTTGTTTACACACATTAAAACAATTTAGTAATTAAAACCAAGAAAAATTATTTACAATCGACAAGCTTTCTCGCCCTGCTGGGGAATCCTCTTCAGTAAGACAGAACGTTGTGATGATTTCCTTCGGAGTCTATTTCATGGAATTGTTGTCCAGAGACCTCTGTAGAATGTGAGCTGAGCATAATGGTATTTTGTATTCTATCTATCTTGTAATCCCCAGAGCAGCGGTTATAATTGGGAAAATTTTTAAACAAAAGGATCAGCTATTTACTTTTATTTTATTATTTATGTCAGTAAAAGAATGCCTGGAGAGAACAATGTGAGTTTGGACAAGAGCGAGAAAGAAGGGTGCACAAATAGGAGGACATTGCGGGTTTTGTGAGGGGTATGGTTGTGGCCCACTGGGTCAAGGAAGAACCCTACATTGACGAGGCATAGTGAGGGTCCGTCGCGGTCCAGTGAAGCTCTAGGGTGGATTTTGACTGCGACGAGTTCTCGCTAATAGTATTAAAGGAGGTAAGCTGGCTTCTTTCGACCTTGTTGTCATATTCTCTAACTATTTTTCTTTTTTCGTGCATTTACTCACCTTACCCCCAGACTCTCAGTCACTCGATGCACTCTTTCAACCAAAATTCCAGCATATATCTTCCCTTCAACACTTAAATAAACTAATTCCCCTATAATCCTACAGCTACCCTTATCCCTCTTACCTTTATAAGGTACTATGCTGCTCTCCTCTAATCCCTAGGGACTATACCCTCAATAAAAACTTTGTTGTACAACCTCCAAATCCACTCAATCAACATTTCGCCTCCGTTCTTAATCATTTCACCTGTAATTTCATCTATATCTGCAGATTTATCATTCTTCAACATTCTTACTCTACCCATTACCTCCTCCTACTAATGATCTCACCCAAATACCAATTCTTCTTGGCACCATCAAACCCACACACATTCACTATTACTTCTTCATACTGCCAAGTGTTATCAAATTCGAAATTGGCTCCCCCACACTCCCCTCACAACCATTTCATCCAGTACGGAAAAAAGCACCCATCTCTATTCATTATTCTAAGCAGATTCCCCTTATTCTCATTTTCGCGCTTCCTTCCAGAAGAGCATCCTTTTCCTTTGTAAGTTCCCATTCATTACCCTTCCAAACAGTTCATTTACCTCTTTTTTCCTCCTACGTATTCATCTTT
>JABUQX010038346.1:0-5000 GCA_015478945.1 Trachelipus rathkii
AATTTTTAAATTGTGATTATTTTATAGACTGACATTAGGCTTCATTACTACTCTCAATTCATATAAATCTTTAATTTAATTTATAAATATTATTAATCTTACTAATATATAACTAGGCATAACTTTAATGGTATACAATTTCTGTGTAGAAACCCAAATATATATATAATAATATATTTTATTATATTATATATATATTAATAATATATATAATATATATTAATATTATATTATAATATATTATATATATATATATAATATAATATAATATATATATATTATAATATTATATTAATAATAATATATATATATATATATATATATTAATATATATATATAGTATTATATATATATACTATATTATATAAATATATATATAATATAATATATATATTAATATATATATTATATAAAATAAAAAAAAAAAATTGTATTTGGTTTTTACACCGACTGATTAACATATATATTATTATAATATATATATATATATATTAATATCTTAATAAATATTAATATATTTAATAATATATAATATAATAATATATATATATATATATATATATTAAAATTAATATATATTAATATATATATATATATATATATATATATATATATATATATATAATTTAATATAATATTATATAGCAGTGTATAATGATATATATTAATATATAATATATATTAATATATATATATTAATATATATATATAAATTATATATTATATTATATATTATTATATATATAATATATTAATATATATATATTAGTATATATTATAATATATATTATATATATATTATATATATATATATATTATATATATATATACCTATAATATATAATCTATATACTATATATATATGATATATATCTATAATAATTTATATATATATATATATATATATAATATTATATATAAGTATATTTATATATATATATATATATATATATATTAGCTACTACCGGAGCTGATACGTACCCCTCTCCCCCCCGCATTAGCATACGACTCTGCAGGCTTTTCATGATTCTACTAAAAGGTCTTGGACGAATATAGACCTTTTTATGGGTGGACAGGGTGGTCAAAATATTTCAGAAGAAGAGGCAGAATGTAGGGTGAGGAGCTTAATTAGCAATGGACTGCTGGAAGTGAATGCTAACACCAGCACTCCTCTCACCAAGGACAGCTTTTTCGCCTTTCGGCATAGGCAGGAATTTGTTGTTGTTCATAAAAATATAATACAACCTCTCCTAGTTTCTGCGGCTGTCAGAACGAATATTTAAGTATTAGGTGGGGATATTTTGAGGGCAAATAGGTCAGCCTTAACTGCTTTTAATTTTGAGCACCTAATCTTTTTGAAAGGTAAAATGGATCTCTTGTTCCTTTGAAGACAACATTGAGGAGGAAGTGGAAAATCTTTGAGAATTTTTGTAAATATTTTCATTCAATTTTTCAAATAATATTATAAATAAATTTTTGAAGGGATATATACTTTTTGTATTAATATTAAAAATATTTTGTGAATTAGCACATTATTAGACGGAGACGTGCGGACGTGCGGGACGTGCGGACTTGCAGATAGCGGAGGTATTGATGGTCTGAATAAGTGGAGGAGCAGCGCTAGCGGAACTACGTTTTCTCGAGGTGCGGAGGTGTGCGCTAGCGGACTACCCCTAAATGAGGCGGGGTGCCCACCTCTGATATATATATATATATATATATATATATATATATTATATATATATATATATATATATAATATATAGTATATATATAGTATATATATAAAGTATATATATGTATATATCAATATATTATATATATATAATATATATTATAATATATATAATAAATATATATATATATATATATATATATATATATATATATATATATATATATATGTATATATGTATATATATATATAAACGCATGTGTCGAACTTATATATACGACTTCCTCTATATATATATTAATATATATATAAATAATATTATATATAATATAGATATATATATAATATATATAATTTATATATATATATAGTAATATATATATATATAATAATATAGATATATATGATATATTAGTATACTATATATATACATATATATATATATATATAATACTATATATTTTATAGGTATATATATATATATACTATATATATATATATATACTACAGTACTATAATATAGTAATTATATAGATAATTTACGGATATTCTATATTATATATTAGTTAGTTAATAATAAATATATAAATATATAATAATTAAGTAGTATTAGTACTCAGTTATATATATATTAGTATTATATATACTCTTACTCTGTATATAATTATAGTATATATATATTAATAGTATATTTATATACTATTATATTATAGGTACATATATATATCATAGTTATGATATATATATATGACTTATAGCTATACGATGCGTTCTCGCTTTATAGTGTTGCGTTAGTGATAAGTGATCGTGTTATTTGGATGCGGAGCTCAATGGCGGTGTGTAGTTGATAATTATTGTTGGTAATCTTTATTTCTAATTTAGGTGTGGTTTTGTATATTAAATGAATCAATGGCCCTGTTTGAAGTGTTTTTTAAACTATTTATGGGTGTTTAATAGTGAAGAGATCTGATATACTACGCTTATAAAGATAAAGTTTATTTCGTTTTTAATTTTGATTTTTGAACTTTTTTAGTTTATGTTAGATTACTTATAGTTTAGGTTTTAGGATTGGGAGGTAGTTGCAAAGCATATACGTAGTTTAGCTAGTACTAGGTTTTATGTGTTTTTTTATTTTTATCTTTTTCCCTCGACTTCTTTTAACTTAAGAATTTTTTTCCCTGTTTACTTAAAATTTGAATATCCGTTGTATTATTATATTTTAGTCAGGCTTTTTGTTTGCACTTGGTGTAATTGATTAATAGTAATGGAAATGCGGGAAATTTTACGCAAACAAGTGGAAATAATCAGTGATCGCAAACGAGTGCGTGAAGTGGATTTTGTTGAAAATTTTGACGAATCTCACCATGGGATGTGTGAAACATATTTACTGTATAACTATAATTTTTAGAGCGTTCATTAGTTATATAGAATATCCAGGTTTTTAAATTTAGGTTTTTAACTTACGGAATTTAACTTTATCCTCGTTTCTTTCTCCTTTTAGGTTTTGTCTGTGTTTGTTTCTGTCGTGTTCGTTCTTTTTGTGTTGTTGTGCACTGTGTGTGCGGTGTCGTAGTGAATGGTGGATTGCACATGGCGGCGCCAGGATTTCATTTGACTTTACCAACATGTGCCGCGTCGCGCTTGAACTCATAACTTGCAGTCCGTTGGAATACACCTCTTCTAACCTCTATCTAATCTTTGTTGCCTCCTGTCTGAGACCCGCGCTTATCCAGATGGCTTGAAGATGTCATCCTCTAACTCCGTTTAGATATGATCGCAACTATGAGAGCATTAATGTTCATAAATTTCCGTCTGAAGGGTGGAGTAGTGTTAGTCCTATGTAGAACATAAGCACTCCTATATAAACGGTCTCGAAGAATCTTGAAATACTCTTAAAAACTTCGATGTGGTCTGTGGCTTAAAAGTCTTCCTTCCCTTCTACTGACAATATCTGATGTTGCTGCTTATGCTACTGTTCTCCGCTAACAGAACAAGATTTTCATTGCCTTTTTTTGATTTACCTGTACCTACTCGTCTCAACGAGGACTGTTTTATACTTTTCTCATCCAGAATATGAGGTCTCTATTTAGGGAGATTTCAATGTACATCAGTCAAACTGATGGTTTAGGGGCCTCGTCCATACTGACGTGACTCAGGTGGAGGTAGAGGAAGACAGAGTATCATTCAGTAATCTCAAACGATCTGGAGCAACTAAAAGAAGCCAAACACACATTCCGGATCCGTCCCCAACCCGAAATTCTTGAACAGCGATCTTGACCTATGTTTTCAGCGCCACTAGTCCTTCCTCTCTATAAATACATCACCACCTCGCTCCTATCGGTAAATCTAACCACAACCTTATATCTTCTTAATTTTAATACTTTCTCTCCAACAGCTCCATCCTGCCCTATGCGTTTTTTCTGGCATTTTGATCGGGCAGATTGGGGGCATTGCGTTGCTTCTACGCTAACTATAATTGGAGTGTCTCGCTTTTTATGGACTCTGAAAGACGCGATGCGATGGCTTCTGCCTGACAAGTGGGAGCTGTAAATACGTTTGAATAGGGAATGAGCAGTTCATTTCCCTGTCTTCGACCTAAATCTTTTTCTCCTCAAAATCCATGTTTCGATCGTGCTTGTTCTCTGGCCATTCAGGCTGAGACAGTGCGTATCGGGTGTGGAAAAATTCTCATTCTCCTATCACTCTCGCTAATTTTCATTCAGCTAGAAATCGTTGCAGGGATACTCTTCGACGAGCAAAGCGGACTTTCATTAAACGAAAGTGCGCTGACCTCCTTGGTTCTCCTACTGACAAATCTTTCTGGCCTCTTGCCAAAAACATAATCTAATCAACTTCCTGTATAAATCATCCTTTCCTCCTCCTATTCGCTCTGATGGTTCTGTTGCCTAATCTCCAACTGAAAAGGCCAATCTCTTCGGGCTCTCTTATTTTCTTCTAACTCAACCCTGGACGATTCTAGCATTCCTCTTCCTCATCCTCCCTTCTCTCTCAGGTGGCCTAATTCCTTCTGCCTGTGGATTACATTTGATCGGGTGCATGGGCTTCTGAAATCTATGAACGTAAGGAAGGCGGGTGGCCCGGATGGCATTCCTCCCCGAGTTTTGAGGGAGTGTGCTTCCGTGCTGACCCCGCCCCTTGTTCAACTATAATTCTCTATGCCTCATACTAGCACTGTTTCCCTCAGTGTGGAAGTCAACGGTCTTCGTCCCAAGCTATTCCGAAAAAAAGGAAGCCGCTCTGATCCTTCTAACTATCGCCCTATAGCTCTCACTTGTATTCTATCTAAGATCTTTGAAACAATTCT
>JABUQX010038347.1:0-17583 GCA_015478945.1 Trachelipus rathkii
AAATTCTTAGAGTCATTTATAGTTTTATTTGTATATATATATATATATAAATATATAGTATATAATTTATATATATATATATATATATATATATATATATATATATATAATAATATAATATATATATAAATATAATATAATATATATATATATAGAATATATTAGGGATTTGCCAAGTATTGGATTATTGGCCAGTAGTGGCCAATTTTTCCGGTATTGATATGGCATTTTTAGCACAGGATTGGTATTGTCAAAATGTGTCAAGTACTGTCATCTTTATAAATGTGGAAAAAAAAAAAGAAAAAGTAAAAATATGGTTACTCCTGATAATTTCTGCAGAGAAAGTTTATAAAAATATAAATAAAGGTGGTCTTTTTCACATAATTATCTTTAAATAATCAAGTATGGTATTGGTATTGACCATAATTGGTATTGGCATAGCATGCAATGAGGTGTTTTGGTATTGGCCTGTAGGCTCAATGAGGGTATGGTATGGCCAATGATTTTGTTCTGTGCACATCACTAATATATATATATTATATATATATATTATAATATATATATAGTATATATATATATATAATATAATATATGATATATAACATATATATATATATATATTATATATAATAATTATATTTTATATATATATTATATAAGGTTAATAATCAGAATAAAAGGGAATCTGTTTAATTATGAATAGGGATTGTGTTTTCATAACTGATGAAAATGGAAGTGAGGGGAGTGTGGAGGAACACTTCGAAAATCTGCGTAACACTGCAGTAATGAAGAGGTGATAGTGAATATTGTGGTTTTTTGAGCAAGAAGGAATAGGTATTTTGGGGATGAGGGTATTAGTAAGGAGGAAATGGGTAAAGAGTGCAGAAAGTTGAAGAAGTGTAAATCTTGCAGGTATAGTTGAAATTACTGGTGAAATGATCAAAGAACGGATAAGGATTATTTTGGAATTGATTTGGAAATTGTGTTAAACAAAGCGTTTAAATTGTGGTATAGTTTTCGAGCGATGGAGAGAGCAAATTAATAGTACCCTTACTGTGAGGAATTACTGTGAGGGAACTGTCGAATTATAGGGGACTTATTTACGAGTGTTGTAGGGAAGATAAATACTGGTATTTTGGTCGAAAGAGTACGTCGAGTTACTGAAGACTGATTTGTGAAGAACAAGCTGGATCTTAGAAGTGAAAATCTTTACATTGAAACAAATGATTGAGAAGGTGAGAGAGAAGAATAAATTGACTTAGGTTTTTATGATATTTGCAACAGGCGTATGAAGGATTAATAGGGAAGTCTATGGCCAGTGTTAGTGAAATATGGTGTGGGTGATAGGTTGATGATAGTAAAGCATGTGTAAGAATATATAAGAATCGTAAGTGATTGTGGTTAGTATTAATAGTGGTAAGTGAGGCAGGATGTTTATCAACCTTGCTTATTCAATTTGTATATGGATGGGTTCATGAAAGAATTAGAGTGGAGGTGGCAGGGGATGGTGTTAAGAATGATGCAAGAAGGAAGAAAGTGGAGGCGGCCCTATTATATGTGTGGCTTGGGTTTTTAGTAATAGCAAGGTGACCGGTCAATTAATCTATTGGCGGATGTAAAGGGACCTCACTAAGTCTTGAGTACATCAGGTTTACATGAGGTATTGACACTATATATATATAACATGCTGGAATAAGAGGTATCTTTAGTAACAATTGTTTCAGAATGGAAATCTTAGGACTGTTAGTGTGAAGAAAATTGAAAAATGAGGATGAATGCATTAAAGAGTTGTGTGAGAGAATAAAAATGAAAGTACATATTGAGGTTTGGTAGTGGATGATTGTCGGTTGGTAAGCGGACGTATAGTGTGATGTGCTGGGAATTCCAACCAGGCTGGAGACTGAGGAAAAAGCGATTGAGCAGTAAAGGCAATTGCCTGGGAGGAGAGAAATGTTGTTTGGCAGAGGGCGAGAAGAAAGTGCATATAAGGAGTGAATGGAGGTTTTGTGAGGGGGTATGTGGCCCACCTGGGGCAAGGGATGAACTCTACTTGAGGAGATGTTTTGCATCAGCCTTAGTGGGGAACCTTACAAAAGCTTTGCTAAAAAGTCTTGATTATTGTATATTTAGACTTAGCAAAGCTTTTGTAAGGTTCCCTTAATGCGGCTGATGAAGAAGTATGCGTGGATCCTTCATCAATTAAAAGACATGTTACAGTGTGTACAACTAAATGGCAATAAGTCATCATGGTCAATAGTGAAGAGTGGTGTCCCAGTGCTGGGGCCAATATTGTTTCTCATATATATATAAAATGATTTAGACCATTTATTGCAGATCATACAAAGTGCTACCTCAAGTTAAGGAAAAGTATGATCTTGATAAACTCTGGGTGAAACAGTAAACAGTGCAAAGAATTGTTAATAGTACAGAAATAAAGTGTAAAGGTTCTTCACCTGGTTACTCAAATAAAAGTTTTAACTACAATATGAATGGTGATATCCTTGGACCAAGAAAAAGATTTGGGTGTAATAATATAGCTAATAATACATGTTTGGAAGTAAGGATAATAGCTAAATAAGATGCTGGTATTGTTGTTTACATAGAGCAAGGAGGTTAGAAGTAAACTGTATAATAGCATGTTAGGAACAATACCTTAGTTTAAGAAAGACTAGTATGCTAAGATGTGCTTGTTAAGGCACAGTAAGTTTGGTTTTAAGGTAACACTCTATTGAGGGCTGAAGAGTTGAAGTTTTCTGTAGAAAGGCGATTTCTTCAGAATAGGACATTGGTGGCTTTTAGTAATGCAAAATTTTATTTGTATATTTTGATAATTCCAAGATCAATAAATTTTTCATAGTAGAGTCATGGACAGTAGGTCAGTGGTGGCATGTAAGTTGAAAATTAGAAGAAAGCATTTGCCATCTCAATTATAAGAATAATTCATTTCAGTAATAGGTGTTGTTAAAATATTGGAAATGGTTTGACTACAGGAGGTTGTTGAAGAGTGTACTTGATTGCAATATTTAAGAAAGGATTGAATATGTATATGCATGGTTTGAACTATCATTATGTAATATTTGACTAAGCCAAATTGTGCAGGTTTTTAGTACATAGTAGTTATTAAGGTTTAACTGCATGTTACTATAAAGTTTATTAAAGCTGTAGTTTCATAAGTGGTGGTTGGCACGTTTTTAGCTTATTTTTTTTTTTTTAGTGTAGATCTTTGTGTATTACTATTAAGTTTTTGACAAAGCCTAGGTGTTTGTGGAGTTGCCATGAAACATGTTTTTGTATTGGTTCTGTTGGGTCTTGGACCTGGTGTACATGTCTCGATATGGTCTCATGTTGGCTTGTCTTATTGCTTTTTATTTCTAAGTTTACGGATACTTATAGTGAGGGCTGTGGGTCCCTGATAGTCTAAGTGTACGATTTTTCTGACTGAGACTGAGTTCTCACTGATGAATAGGTTATTATCAGGGGAGTTGTAAGGGCTGGGTCTTTGAATTTTCGACTTGTCGTCATTATTATTTACTACTTTCTGCTTCCGTGCATTATTTTGTGCACCTTAATCCCAGTCTTGTGGGATTAGTATTAGGTGTGTTGATGAATGGTAGTGGTGATTTATATGACATTCTAAGCATGAATACTATGACATATAGTACAAAGTTGCAAAAAATGAATATAATACGTATTATTTTTTGAGTTGTTTTTTTTTTTGTTTATAAGTGTCTCTGTTCATTATTAATTCCCATTCTTTTACTGTATTTTATAAATGCCCATTTTTGGCGGCGCACTTTATGGAAAATGGGCAATATGCTCCATTTTTATAATATGCCTTGCCCTATCGGGCATGCCAATCGTACATTCATCTATCTCTACCATTCAATTTTTTCACTATCAGCCTTCTGCACCCTCTGTTTCTTTTCATCCAAGCAATTAGCCTAAATATATTTATTAGATCTCAGGCACTTTGTTCCACTGTTTGCTCACTGTAAAGTGTTTTAGGAGTTATGGAGTTTTGTTTTTTGTTCTCATAATACCGGTCTATATTTTTTTTTTATGGGGTGTAGGGCGTGCAACGCAGAGTACCAAGGATTGTTTCAGTTCTATATTTTCTTTTATATTAATTTACTGCCTGACTCTGCTACTAATATTAAACCAATTCAGTTTTTCGACTCCTATTTATTTTCTTAATCACTTGCGCTTCACGTAATGGTCATACAATTACTTGTTGTTCCAAAATCAGAAGCCTATCCACCACACCTATATCAAATAATACCTGTCCATGGGAGCTTTCCCTATTAATCCTATCATACCCTGTTGCATATCCATAAACCTTAATACAAGTTATTCTTCTTCTCTTTCTATTTTCTCCATTTGTTTCAATGCAAAGATTTTATCCACACAACAGTTCTTTCTACCACTTCTAAATGCACCTTTTTTTTCACCAATTAGTCCCTCAGTCACTCGACGCACTTTTTCGACAAAATACGCAAGCATGTTTCTCCTACAACACCAAGAAACTCATCCCTATATATTTCCTAACAGTTACCTTAATTCTACCTGGCCCTTATAATATTTTATAGTAAGGGACTATTACTGCTCTCCTAAATTTCTCTCGGAACTATAGCCTCCATATAACGCTTTGTTACACAACTCCAAATCCACTCAATCACCACCGCTTCACTCATCCGTTTCTTGATCCATTCAACCAGTAGTTCATCTATAGCTGCAGATTTATTTAATTGCTTTCATTTTCTTTTTGTCTTGCTCTTCTACCATACCTGTGCTCCTACTAATGACCTCTGATTTAGTCAATATGAGCTCTTATTTTCTTCTTGACCATTTCAATGACCCGAAACACATTCACTTATCACCTCTTCATTACTGCATATGTTATTATTTTTTAGTTTATTTTTGTATTTATTATTAGTTTTGATTTGTTATGGTTTAGTATAGATATTATAGATTTATTTTATATTTTTTGATATGTTATTGTTTATTTAGTGTTTAACATATATATATATAATATTATGGTATTTGGTTAGAGGTTTATATTATGATTGTTATGATTAGGGAGTATTTTTTTAGTGTTTATATAATATATGTTAGGTGGGGGGGGACCTGGTTTGTTCTGCTCCTAACCCCATGGGTTGGCTCGCTCAATATGTAATGCCGTTGAATAGATGTTCTTTCATTTTTTTTTCTTGTGTTTAGTTTATTTTGGCAGAATCATTTTGAGCTGGTCCTTATTAGTCTTTTGTCATGTACTTATAGATATCGTTTAATATTTCTAGATATCATTCTTAGATTTTATATTTTGTTTTTTTCTATTATTTGATTTTTCTGTTCTTTTCTTTGTAATTTTCCAGCATAACTTATTCATATTAGGATAGGAGTTAGGTAAAAATTTTTGCTTCTTCATGTGTTACTTTCTGAGATTAATTTTTTTTTTTCATTTGTTATATAGTTTTCCGTGGGGGAATTTATTCATATTAAGAGTTTGTGATTTACGCGCTATTACTGGTGTCTTTTTGTATTTTGGGATTTTTTTATTCAGTTTATGTGCTCTCGTGATTATTTGTCCTTCTTATGTTAATTCTTATTCTATTTTGCAATAGCTAGTGTGGGATGTAATAACGGTATAACTGGAGATGAGATATGCGTGAATTTAGCTTCTTATATAAATCAATGCATATATTGAGTTTATGATTTTTTTTTTTCATGTATTAATTTCTAATTTTGTAATTGCTTTGTATATTTTTTAGTCCGTGTTGATCTGTTTCGGTTTATTATTAACTTTTTTTTAATCTTCTTTAATTTTTATTGTGAATTTGTAACTTTATAGCGTTATCTATTGACCGTCCAGGTTTTGTGTGGGTCTGTCGTGGGATTCAGTCGAAACAGTAAGCATTCTTGAGTTGTTCACTGTGTATCTATTGATCTTTGTGTGATTATGGTCGATTTAAAGAAAGTCCCCTAAAGGTTAAATTAATTTAAATTTTTGTCAATAGGTTAGTTTGTTGTGTTTAGTTTGTAGTACTTACATGTAAATTATTTAATTTAAGAAAAATAAGTATTAATAAATATTAATAAATTTATTCCCAAAAGAAAATTTCACATAGTGGTCCATGATCCTGCTTGTGTTGCGAATCCCATCCCAGGGCTTATATGAAAGTTTCATCTCAGGGCTTATATGAAAGTTTCATCCCAGGGCTTATATGAAAGTTCCATTCCAATTTGCTTCTATCCAGTATCTCTATATGGATTTCTCTATCCTGGATCTTATACATGACTTTCTTCCCAATCCTCTGCTTCTGATATAAATAAACTTCATTTCCCATCCACGTCTGTCTCAGTTCTTGTGTCTGGACTTCTGACTACATCAAATCAACATTTACCTGCGAGGAATCAGCAATTAGAGATGAAATTGGAGCTTAAGTCTACTATATAAGCAAAGTCGGCTATTCTACCTACTAGAATCTACTATATTAACTATTTGTCACGGGTAGCTTGGAAAACTACTTACCTTCATGGCTTATACTTGAGATGTTTATTTGTATTGTTATGATAATATCTTTATTCTGGATAATGTCCCTTAATAATTTCTACTTATACTCGGTGTTAGACGTTAAAGTCTACACACCCAGTTATTATTCCCTTTAAATTTACGAACCAGTATATTTTCTATTAGACCCGATTCTGGGTCAACTTAAAACCATAAATCGTCGTTATTTTGTTTTCTGTTTCACAAACACTTTCTTCGTGTTTGTGTGGCCTATTAATATAATCCTTTCTTAATTGTTTGTTTATCTATCCGGAAATTATTAAAACAGTAACGGGAAATACACTTTCATTTCAACCTGTATAAGGAATATAATTAATGATTAATGTTTTGATAAATTAAATAAAAAATTAAAACGGACACAATCATAAGTACTGCTGGTGGCAGAATATCGGGTCCAATCTACCTTCCTTCAGGCATGGCCTTATGCTTGGAGAAAATTCGTTCGATCTTCACTTCATGGTTAGTCAGACGAGGGACAGAAGAGAGATTCATTCTGTGTCATCGTCCCTAAGGAGAGACGAAAAGGTAGAGTTCATATTTGTTTTGCCGAATTACCTTAATTTACGATTTACTTTTACTTAAAATTAGTTACCACTATTACATTCAGAATCTACGCAGGGAAGCGGCTAATTATTATAATCTTCGTTTCTCCTTCCGTAACATATATATATATATATATATATATATATATATATATATATATATATATATATATATATATATATATATATATATATATATATATATATATATATACTCTCACTCTATGGCCAGCGTTTCCATTATCCGTCATGTATCTTAAAAACTATTAATGCTACAGTAAAAAAAAATGGAATACATTGCTGGAATGCTGGTCCAATGCTGAGCCCTGGAAATGTAAAAAAAAAAAAAAAAAAAAAAAAAAAAAAAAATCTCAAAAACCACAATAGCTACAGGGGAAAAAGAATTACATTTTTGGAATCCTTGTAGGGAAAATTCACATAAGAAAATGTAAAAAATAATAATGAAAAAAAAAATTATTGTAATAATTATAGTAATATTAGAGAGCATCTATTTAGAGACCTTTTATTAGTTTCTCAATAAATAAATAGACTTTCTATTATTAAATTTTGCTTTTATACGGCGGCACACTGGGGAGGCTCGAGGCCGACGGGAACACATAGGGGGGACGTTTCCATACACCCCACGTAGAGGGCGGAGGAACCCCGCATTTGCACCCAAATACCAAAGGCAGGGGTTCCGGGGCCACTCCTCCCTGGAGAGAATCCTACCCCGTAGGCCAGACGACTCCACATCGGTGCAGTAAGGGTATTCTTTAGTAAAAAAAAAAGCAAAATCTAATAGAAAGTCTGTTGTGCTGTCTCAATAAAAGGTCTCCGTAAACTCTCTAACCTGCATTTTCTATGGGAGCCTGAGACTAAAATATATATTCTTTTTTTTTTTTTTTTTGAGACCAACGCGGTACTTGGCTCTAAATAATTATTCTTCATTTCCTTGTATATATATATATATATATATATATATATATATATATATATATATATATATATATATATATATATATATATATATATATATATATATATATATATATGTGAGGACAGGATTTCTCTTTGCCCTCACGATAATTATGTACACCTCTCATAATAGCTCTGTATGTCAAAAAAATAATTATTAATTTTATTATATATGAAAATCTCTTAACGACTCTTTTGTGAGGGCACTTTCAAATGTAATGGGCAGTCGCGGAAGCGTACGGCCAAACGGAGTGCCTGGGGTATGAAGGAAGGAGAGCCAGTTAGCGTCTCATATTATAAGAAGAGAGATGAGTTAAGACCTCACGTTATAAGAAGAGAGGTCGTGTTAAAGCTTCGGCTTGTTAAAAGGCCGGGAAATTGTGTTTTGGTCGTAGAAATCTATTGTGTTAACTTTCACTAATCTTATTAATGCCTGTAGAACTGGCCTATTGTGTTAACTAATGAATTGATTGCCTTATTAATTGTTTTTAACATTGATACCATTATTTACCATTTGATTTAATTAATCTTAGAAATAAAAATAAGAAGTAATTACTCTTTTTCATTACCACTGTACTTAACTCTTCAAAGGTTAGTACAAAGGAATGGTGACCCCAGAGTGACTCGAGCAAACAAAAATCTAATATACAAAAGTGAAGTGAAACAAACGCAAAATCATTAAACAAAATTTTAATCAGTGAAGTGAAAAAAAAGTGCCGATCAAAACACAAACACACACAAAAAACATACAAAATAAAATAAAACAGTTCAAACTCCCCAAAAAATAAGCAGTGAAACAAGAAACCCTATTAGGCATACAACTTTCCCCTAAACAAAAAAAAAACAAAAAAACAGATTAGAATGCAAGTCAAAAGAAAGTCACCCAGAGTTCAAACGAAGAGGAACAACAGCTATTGTGACTCGGTCTCAATCATCAAGACCCCATCACACTCCCCAAGAGCCCCTCCTATCGAAGGGGTAAATGAAGAAGGTGACTCGTCGCTATACGAGACAGAGTCGGAAAGCGAAAGCCAAGGAGGGAATGAAGCAGCAAGCCTGGTGAAGAGTCACCCTTCCCCCACTCTCTTAGGGAGAAAAGAAAGAAAAGTCTCCCCCTCAATGCTATCCCCCTTTTCAACGAATTTGATGCCCTTGAATGGATTCGGCAGACGACCATGATCTTTAACCTTAATGAAATCACCGATCCGAGGGAGAGGGTAAGGCTATTGGCATCAAAATTACCAAGCAAGATTACAAATTCGTTGAAACTTCCCCTAAAAGACGATTGTTATACTAAATTAGTAAAAGTAATAGAAACTCTATGCACCATCGCTAAGAACACAGATAGAAGAAGTCTTTCGATCAGGAATGAGGGAGGGAGAGCTTCCATCCGACTATGTAGTTAGAATAAAAGAAATGCTCGGTTTATCCAGCTTCGATTCGGTAACGGAAAACGATGCTAAATTTATTAGAGAACTCTTTCTCTTACGATTGCCTCAGCAATTCGCTCATGACAACAGAGAAGAACCATGACTTTGAGGAATTAATTGAAATTGCCGACGACATTTTTAACAAATTTTTTCTCCAAAGCGGTGCTTACCAACCCCAACCCCCCAGAGGGGGGAGAACCGAATGGCAATCTGTAAACGCCGTCCGATCAGCAGAAGAGAAAGTCACCAAGCCGCCTAACAGAGAATCTTCAGCCCAAGAGAGGGAGATAAGTCGACTAATAATCTCTCATGAAAAGTCGGCTGAAGAAATGAGATCACTCGCAAAGAGCGTAATAGAACTCGCTAAGACGATGTGTCAGAATGCGAAGAATTCCCCCACCCCCAACAATGATCAAGAATCCAGAGGAAGGAACTTCAACCGATCAGCATATAACAACGTTGCAGCTGGCCCAAGTACCGAAGGTCTTTGTAGGTTCCATAGAAAATTCTTGCATAAATCATTTAGGTGTGAAGGTCGATATTGCCCAATGTACGCCTTAATTTCGCAAACCCCGGCAACTCCCCCACCCCCACAACAGAACTCCAACATTTCAAAGCATCAGGGAAATGGAAAGGCTGGTCCGTGAGGCGACTCCCGGGCCAGATGGGGGTAAATATGTGGGGAAATGACGCTTTTGTGAGTAGAAACCTTTGTAATTGTTTACCCTGCAATTTTTGTATGAATAAGTCTAATTTTGGGCGGGGAAATATTAATTTTAACTATAGTAGAAGGCATCATTATAATGATAATCATAATAACGGTAGAAATTATAGTCGTAATTATAATAATGGAAATTACAGTAACTATGATAGGGACAATTTTTATAATAATAATCACCATGGTAATGAAAATATTAATTATAACAGTAATGGTTATGATAATGATGCACGTGTTGATTATAATAGTTTTTATAATGATAATGGGTATGCTAATCTTAATGGCCATAATAGTAATAGGCGATTTAATAATAATTGTAATTATGATGATCGTGGGTATAATGGAAATGTTGATTATATTAATAGATTTAAGTGGAGTAGAAATATTACTTGTAAGGATGATCAGAGGCAGGAGGGGGCAATTAACAATGTATCTGAAAACGAAAGTTTTAATGGCGAGATTGTGACTCAAATGGCAGAGGCGGGGACTTCTGGTAAGTCAACCTCTCACCCACATGAGTTAACCTCTCCCCCACAGAAGTCAATGATCACTGAGTCGTTAGGGCTGGGGTCCTCTTCAACTTTTAATTGTAACTCAACGCATGATGAGAGTAATAACGATAATGACAATGATAATAATAATGATTGTAGAATTAGTGATGGCGATAACGGTTTTGTAAATTCTTATAATTACATTGAAAACAATAGCCTTGTGAATGAGTCGCTGTTTCCCCCAACGGAGTCGACCTGCTCCCCCACTCCAATCACTGGGGAGAAGGCGGGAGTAGAGGCGATTCAGACTTGTGACTCCATACTTATTAATAAAAATAATAATAAAAATGAACTTGTAAATAAGAAGGGGGGCGAAATCCCCTTTCTGAAAATGAATTGTATTAGTTTTAGGGATGAAGGAGGTTCTTCTCCTTCCGATAAGCATGAGGGATCATTAATTTTAAGAAATAATGCATGTGACTTATCTGGTAATACTGTAGTGGGAGTTTCTGGCAACTCAACTAAAATCGTTGCAGCTGTTAGAGATGTAGTTTTTGATAAATTGTATTATATTTCGGATAAAACTAACAATGAATCTTATTTGCTAGACACCGGAAGTTGCCTCGACCTGGTGGTAGCGTCTGAATTAGATAAGGGGGTGCCGTTAGAGCCGCAAATGGAGGCTGCATGAATATTTATAATAAAAGGGTGATTAAAATTGATTTGGGGTTAGACAGACTTTACAATGTGCATGCCTACGCCACAGATATTAAATTCAACGTCCTCGGCATGCCTTTTCTCAAAAAACACGGGTTCATTATTGACTTTAGGTGCCATTATTTATTAGATCCAAGCACGAAGCGTAGTATTTCCCTCAGTAATGAGGCTTTTGATTTTTCTGAGCATGTTCGAAATTCTATCTTCCCTTTAACCGCTGTCTCTTTGAATATACCGCTTTGCGAGTATGAATTAATTAATGATTTGATTAGGAAATACCAAGTCTTGTTCTTAAATCCCTATGAAGCGCCTAATTTAAATTTAAAGAATGAACAGCTTGCAAGGTGGCGATTTATATGTGCGAAGTACCGGAGAAAACGGGGCGGGGCTTATTTTAACAGGTGAGGACGATTTTGCTGCTCACTCACAACCCGATGATAACGAAACTATAGGGAGGGGAGGGTAAAGATTGCACTGTTATTGATGAGGGGAGGGAGAGAAAGAATGTCCTTTGAAGGAAGAAATTTTATGCGAGTTGGCAGAAAATTATCCATACCATGTAGAGGTTAGGGGCACGCCGATACAGTTAAGGAGTAGAAGTATAGCCCCGCATCTTTTTGAAAAGGCCAAGAAGGAAATCAATAAATTATTGGACGCGGGGGTCATTTCGCGGGGGAGAAGCGATTGGGGTTTCCCAACTAGCTTCTTGCCAAAGTCGGACGGCAGAGTTCGTTTAGTCGTTGATCTGCGTTTATTAAACCAAAGCAACCTCTGACAATTTTACTCTGCCTAAGATTAAAGATATCATATTGCAATTGCAACATTGCAAGTTGCTAACACGGCTAGATCTTCGGCAGGCTTACTACAACGTGCCAGTCAGCGAGGAAACAAAGAAATATTTCACTATTACTTGTCCTTTTGGTAACTACAGTTTTAACTATTTAATACAAGGACACAAGTGTTCATCTAGTGCCTTCCAGCGCCTCATGTCAATTTTGCTTGGAGATTTAAAGAATGTTTTTGTTTATTTAGATGACATATTAATTGCCAGTTCGACCCTTGAAGAGCATGTTGCAATGTTGGAGAAGGTTTTAGAGAGATTGAAGTATATGAAAATTTATATGAACCCAAAAAAATGTTACTTGCAGTCGGAGAAATAGATTTTTTAGGTTTCAACATTAGCGAGAAGGGGGTTAGGCCTAGCAAGGAGAAGATCGATGCAGTAGTGAATGTTGCAAAGCCAACAACTATCAAACAACTTAGGGCATTTCTCGGTCTATATAACTTCTGCCGAATTAATATAGTCGGGGTGGCTCAATTGTTGCAACCCCTAACGAAAATGTTGAAAGGAAAACCCGCCTCCAATAAGAAGATTTCTGAGTGGAAGCAGACCGGGCATTCCAAGAAGCTAAAGCGGCAATGGTGAGCGCCACCCTATTGTCGTTCCTGATGAAAGAACTGAGTTACTATTATACACGAAGGTGGGCGAGCTCACTATAGCCAGTACGCGATGGGAGAAAGAAAAGAGAAATGATCGACGAAGATTTTTCGCACTTTGGTACCACCATACTGACTGAGGTCGTACTTTTATCAATGCATAGAAAGTACTAAGTACTTTGTCAATTAACCTGGGAATATGAAATAGACGGATATTCACTTTATTTATGCCAGCGTAAAGGAAAGAAGGTGGTGGGTGTAACCTTTATATTAAAAGCAATATTCAATCTGTATTAATGACGACTTTAAAATTAATTATGATATTGAATCGGTGTGGGTGATATAGTTATATACAATAAATCATATAGAATAGGGACATTTTAGACCTGGCCAGAGTCAAGAGAATTAGACGCGGAAGTGTGTGAAAAGATGAGACAGCATGCCACCGTAAAAGAAAAGGTGTAGTCATAATGAGTGATTTTAATTTTCCTGGCATTCATTGGGATTCCTTGTCTAATATGGACCATAGTAGCTCTGCATTCATAAATTGTATACTAGATAACTTTTTTGACCCAGATGGTTCAAGAACCCACAAGAATATACGATGCACTATTAGACTTAATAGAAATAACGATGAAAGTATGGTGGATGAAGTAAGAGTGAAGAGAATTTAGGACTTAGTGACCATAATATAGTTAGATTTAATATGAATGTGATATGTTATCAGAGACCAAGTTATCAGAGTAGATCTTAGATTTCAGAAATGGTGATTTTCGATTTTACAAATTTTAAGACATGCTTAGTACCATGACGGAATAAAAGAGTTTAAAGTGTGTATTAATGACATGGGAACATTTTAAGCAATTTTTAATGAATTCGGTGTTATGTTTTAAAGATAAACCATTAGGGTGGCGAAGAGAAAACCTGTTTGGTGGAAAGGGATAGAGATAAATCAGCAAGCGCCGAGGTGTTTTAAAGGGTAGTAGTAGAGTGAGTTTAGAAATTATAGGAAGAAAAATAAATAGACCAAATAAACAAATAAGAGGCAGAAATAAATTTAGCAAGGAATAGTAAGAACCTGAAGAGAGTTTTTTAGCTTTTATAAATTTAAAAGTAAGGATAGGATAACTGGAATTAAAATTAATGAAAATTTAGTGGGTTCAGACAAGGAGTTGGTCAAATATTTTCAATGCTTATTTTACTTCAATGTTTACTAAGGAAAAGATTGGATAATAGTTTGGAAACTAATAGTTCTTGTATGCATGTAACAAATAAACTTACAAATTTGAATTTGATGTAAAAGATAAACGTTTATTAGATCATTTTGATCCAAGTAAAGCTGCGCCTGATGGTATATATGGTGGAATTCTGAAGGAGGGTAGTACCAGCATTACCCAAAGGCACTGGCGTTTTTTTGAAAGATCACTAACATTTGGTGAGTGCAGATGACTGGAAAGCTTGGCATATGTTGTGCCTATTTATAAGAAGGTAGTAAGGAAGATTTGGGAAATTGGGTAGTTAGTTTAACATCTCTGGTTGTAAAACTTTTGAAAAGTTACTGAAAGGTCATATAGAAAAATATTTGTAAGATAAGGTATTGTGTGACTCCCAGCATGGTTTCAGAAAGGGTAAGTCATGTCAGACAAACCTTTTAGAATTTATGGAATACATTACTGACTGCATTGACCGAGGAGATCCAGTTGATATTGTATATTTAGACTTTAGCAAAGCTTTTGATAAGGTTCCCCACATAAGGCTGAAGAAGTTATTGCAATGTGGTATAGGTGGAGTGGTACATGGTTGGATTAAAGAGTGGTTGCAAAATAGAAAACAGTGTGTACAACTAAATGGCAATAAATCATCATGGGAAATAGTGAAGTGGTGTCCCACAGGGTTCAGTGCTGGGGCCACTATTGTTCCTCATATATAAATGATTTAGACCAGGGACTTAAATGCAAGGTTTCTAAGTTTGCAGATGATACCAAAGTGGCCACCACAGTTAGGAATAGTGAAGGATATATAAAGATTCAAAATGATCTTGATAAACTTCTTTGGTGGGCAGATAAGTGGCAAATGAATTTTAATAGTAAAAAGTGTAAGGTTCTTCACCTAGGTTACTCAAATAAAAGTTAATTACAATATAAATGAGGATTGGCTTGAGTCTGTGGACCAAGAAAAAGATTTAGGTGTGATTATAAGCAGTAATTTGAAAGTAGCTAATCAGTGTTTGGAAGCTAGAAATAAAGCTAATAAGATGCTGGGCATAATAAATCGCAATGTTGTTTACAAGAGCAAGGAAGTAATAAGTAAACTGTATAATAGCTATGTTAGGCCAGTAATATAGTATTGTGCACAAGTTTGGATCCTTATTTAAAGAAAGACTTAGATTTGCTAGAGCAAGTGCAACATGTAGAACAGCAAGGATGATTTCTGGGTTCGAGGGTAAGAGCTATAGGGAGAGGCTGAAGGAGTTAAGAATGTTTTCTGTAGAAGGAGGCGATTTCTCAGAGGACATGATACAAGTCTAAAATATTTACATCTAATGATAATATAAGAAACCAATAAATTTTTCATGGTAGAGCAAGGAATGGTGACCAGGGGAATCATAATAAATTAAAATACCATCTGATATAAGAATTTACAGGGTTCACACTGGAAATTTTGAATTTGATTTCCCTGACTTTCCCTGACCAAATCCGCAAGTTATTTTCCCTGACCAGCGTGTTCGTTATTTTTGGCGTATAAAATATTTATTAATCATTATTGCAGCCTATTATAGTTCATACATTAAATTATTGAAAATTTGCTAGAAGTTGTTCATCATCATGGATGAATTTAATTTTTTTTATTTTTTTAGTAATCAGCCTATACCTTCCCATAGCCGTCCACCTTTTTTATTTTTTCCAAAGTAAACAGTTTTATTTATACAAAAGGAAAATAATTAAAAGCTTACATTAATGGACTGACTAGGTGAATAAGTCCACTGTGATCATAAAAGTTCTAAATGGGGAGATTTAGGTTAACTCAAGCATCTGAATTTTTTTGATTTTATAGCGTCTTCTTCTGTCAAAGCTTTCAGTTTAACATCTTTCTGCTCTTCAAGTTTATAGATCTGTGGATAATTTTCTTTTCCAACCTTTTTATTTCTCTTCTTTTTGTTTCTGTTTTGACTCTTTGAGATGTTCTTCATTTCTCCTAAGGGGTAGCTCTTACATTTGTCAACATTTATTGAGTGAACTGTTCTTTGAGAACTATCATGATATGTTCTAGCATTGTGCACTGTTCTTTGAGAAATCAGACTATGTTCTTTCAGATTCTCTACTAAAATTGCTTAATTATAGAAAACCCTCCTTCCACTGTCGCATTTCCTTAGAAAATAGTCCTAATTTAATAATTTACCACAATTCCACATAACATTGATTCCCAGGCACTATAGAAAAGCTAATCGAGTCTCTTAGAAAGACAATCACCATCCAAAAATATTTTTTGGGTATTTTAATTTGATGAACGTGTCTATTATGTTTTTTGTGCTTTCTAGAAAAATAGGGAGCAAATCCATGGTTAATCACATATTTACATTTCATCAGCCCCATTTAAAATTTGAAGCTACCATCATAATTGATAATTTAAATGTTTCCCTATCTACACCGCGAGTTTAAAGAACTTGTTGTACCGCCACCTTTAATGCCCATAGTATTTCAGATCCTGTAACATCATCTTTAATGCAAAAAGATGAAACTGATTGATAAACTGATTTTGGTTAGTTATTAATAGAACACTCAGGGTCATTTACAATCAGTTGAGTATGATTAGAAGTTGATGGAATGGCATAATTTTCAGTGCACACACTTTCACTAATATTTGTATTATTAGAACACACAACGAAAAAGTTTTTCAATGATGGTTGGTCCTGCCGAATTTTGATTAAATTCAAATGAGTTTCCCCTCTTGAATGTGAAACTTCGACTTGGCGTCCCATGTTAGATAGATCAAAGTTCTTTTACATACTTTACCGGTATGCCTTGGAACTATCAGGTCCTTTACTAACCACCTGATAAACTGTGTGTTTCAGGTTGACGTCCAACCACTGGTCGTTAAAGTTAGTTTTGTTTGAAGTATTTATAAATAAAATAATAAATACCTTCAGCTGCACAAAAATCAAAATCGCTTCGTCAAACCTCAAAAAAAAAAAGAAAGAAAAAAAAAAAAAAAAAAGTATAAATCCTAAAAAGAAAAGATATAAACAGATTAAGTCATACGTCACAGTCTAAAACACATCCACACACCAATCACCTTCAATCAAAAGGATGAACTTGGAACAACTACGAACAGAATAGGAAGAATGGTAGGTAATAGTGAACAAAAATAAAAAAGAAACCGGATAGAAGTAGATTTATGGAATGTCATTCCTCTTCCATCCTTTTCATTCACTTATCAAATACATCTCTTATTCCACAAGTATACAGTAAAGGAAAAAAATATATCAAAATATGCAACTTGGTCATGGATCATTCTTCATATGTTTTGAAATTTAAAATTTCCCTGACTTTTTGGAATTTGACTTTCAGCATATCTTAAAAAACGTTTCCCTGACTTTCCTTGATTTTTTTTCCATAACTTACCCTGACTTTGGAAAGTGTGAACCCATAAGAAAGCATTCATTCATTAATAGGGTTGTTAAATTTTGGAATGGTCTGCCAAAGGA
>JABUQX010038348.1:0-17500 GCA_015478945.1 Trachelipus rathkii
CGGTAAATCAGTTGTTGACATGGTACCATACTTACTTGTGAGCATGTTGGTTTGCTATAAATGCAGCGGTAAAGAATTAAGGAATGAACAGTGTGAGAAATGTGGAACTTTAAACGTCAGGAAATCTTCCATTTGGATTTGAATGCTGAAAATGATTACAGAACAAAATGCCCAGTGGATATAAATTCCATAAATTATTTATTCAACTTTTCCAAAAACATCAGAAAGACGAAATAATAGTAGCAGCTCATAATGGAGGTAAGTCGACACGCAATTCGTGTCAGTAAATTATTAGAAAACCCAGTTGGCCAGTGTTATTTCTAGTAAACCCTGTAAAACGACGGTACAAAGATATCATATGACAGCCTCAGCATAATATAACGTTAAGATACTCTCTTAACATGCCTCTGTGCTTTGAAAGAGCTCCTAGAATGCATGGGGCCTTAAAAAAGGCGATGTTAGCTAAAGGGTTCTTCCCTTATAGATTTCTTACCCTAGATAATGTAAATTATTTGGTCACCCCGCCCGACGCTAATAGAATTATTTTGAAACTGATCGTATGGATGAGTTCAGAGAAACGAGAATTTTATCGAATGGTAATAGTTCGGTTCGAAAAATTAGAGACTATGCACATACAAAGCTGAATGCCACTAAATATTGTGTCGGCAGGATGTTGACAGTTTTACTACAACAGTTTTGAAAAAATTTCCGAAGATGTTCATTGATATGTTCCAGATAGATTGTTTAAGGAATGTTGTACAATTGCTTCATTATGTTTTAGAGTCTTTAAAACCTATTTTATGAAAGATGATTCTGTTGCTCATATTAGTCGACACGGTGAGAAAAATTATTCGTACGAAGGTATTCGATGGATAGCATTTATGGAGAAGTATACTGGCCAAAGGATAACCATGCCCGGAAATGGAATTGGCGAAAGCGAACGTGTTTAAACTTAAAGATTAAACACGTGCATCCACTGACGTTACCACTGAGGTTTCTGTTGTTGATTATACACCCTTATTGACGGGTAAGATTCGTTCCTACTTGTTATACCCTTCTTCAGTACTGGAGCTATGAGGTAGACTCTCTACTATTCTGAGAACCTTTGTAATGTAGTGTTACTTATGCGTTGATGGTGATCGCAGTGTATAAGTTGATTAGAGGATCGCGTCTGTTACCTCGTGGCATCACGCTTGAAATAGAAAGCGCTATATCTTGTATTCTTGTTGTTGTTCTCGCGTACTAGACATGTTACTTTGTGCATGTCTATTAGTTCGTGAATGAGGGTAATTGTTCTTTGAACTATTAGAGGTGTCTTCTTATGTGTCCTTCATGTACAGGTATGATTAATCATACTCGTGGTGGCTGGGGGCAGTTTGCGTGCAGATAGCATAACATAATACGAGAGCGTCGTGGGGCATTTTTGGAGAGTTTGTGAAGTTGTGGTTGGGATATGCGTCGCAAAAAAATGAAAAGACCTGGGAGATGCTGGGGTGAGTATTGCTCAAGGCGCCTTCAACGTCTGAGCGATGGGCAGCATGAAGCACGAGTGAAACTGTTCTGATAACCCCCGTGACAGATGTGTGTGCTAGCTTATGATAATTTTACATTGTTTTAAATCTAGCTATGTCGCCAATCAATAGGACTATTCTTGGAACTCTGTGCACTGTCACGCTATTGCTACTGGGAGGGCGTATCAGAACACCATTTTGTTGGATTAATCTTCCTCCTCACACTGATGTATCTTTTGTACGCTTGTCTCTGTCTCTGAGCCCATTTCCATAGGTATTTTATCTTTTCGAGGTGGATGGCCTAACTATGCCTTTTTTGCCCTGGGGTGCACTCCTTTCTAGCCACTTCTGTCTTCCCCAGTTCTCCCGCACTCTTTTGTTGCCCTCGCCTTCGCCATCTACGTTTACCTGGTGTTCTCCATGCCGAAAATTTAGTTTAGCGGTGCTTAGTGGTGATTTTCAAACCATCGGATTGTGAACGTATCTAGTTGTGTATATTATTACATGGCTCAAAATCCATCAATGATTTTCCCTATCAGGCAATCCCTAAGAAACTTTGCTTTGGTATGATGAAAATCTCTCCGCATTGCCTCCTTGTAATACCACTATGGAACGAGTGGCACTTATAATTCGATGACAATGATCATCTTCGCGGTGTTGGTCATGATATCTTTATCGCTGTGCATTCCTACCTCCCTTCAGAGAGTATAGCTACCTATACTATCCCTTATTTTTAATCCTCACGGGACGTAGTTATATTTTTTGTCGCAACGTAAAGACCATCATATTACTCTATGTTCGAATCTCTGTGGCTTAAAAAGTTAGGATATTCGTATTATGAATTTAGCTAGCGACTGCACACTAGTATAGATACACCGCGCGATATATAAAGCCGTTATTTCACACCTAACATCCCCCACGCCCGTAAGTAAAATATGGTTGTTGAAAAAGGTTATGCAGTTTCAAGCATCTTTTGTGAGGCAGGCGGAAAATGTCAAACTATGGTTTCGAGTTTGCTTTCATCATGACTACGTGAGAGGCTCTTCTTGAATCGGTATAATAGCGAGCGTTGCAGTATACATCTGCAATGTGTATTCACCTTGGTCTTACTGATCCTAGGAAACCTTTGATCATCTCTCTCGATCCGAGAGCTTTTGAATATGAATTGATACGGCTTTAACCTAGATTCTTACATCAGCATTTCCACCACTGGCCCTCTCCATGTCTAAATCTTCAACCGCCAATAATCAGTAGTTCCCGTTCTTTAATTTGCTTAAGTTTTTTACTCGCTCTTTAATTATCTCTTAATCTGGCAATAAATATGGCTTGGACAGTTCTTCTGCACCATGCCACAGAAGACAATCATTTGTCAACAGTGATAGACTGGCATTACGAGGTCTGGCATACTGGTGGAGCAAGCAACGTTGCGATTTGGAAATATCGTATAAATGTAGTTTGATTCTAGGCCTCGATTCAAACACTATTATTAGTTTCTGTACGTCTCACTGCTTTCATGCTTACTTAGACAAGTCTATAAAAAATCTCTTTGTTCTCCATTCTAGCTATCGCAGCGTTCACTACTGCTCATGCAAAAGTCAAATTGTACAAACTCATGGAAAACTTGTCCAAAGGGTTATTATAATTTGCGACACACATACACTAATACATTACTACGATAGTTTCATCTTTGTAGCTTAAAAAGATAAGTATACGTACCGATACCAGGAAGTGTTTCTCTGGATTGATTTGACCTGACGAAATCAGTGTGCTGGTATTTTCTAATAAATAAGTCATAACACAGCTTTGTTTCGCACTGGTCCCTTATATCTTACGTATATTCATACTACCTGTTTCGCTGTATAAATCACTGAGGTTAACCTATATCGACCATATTCCTGAATAGCTTAGGGATTAACATTGATATAATTATTTAGAGTTAAGTGATATTATACATATTTTGATCGAGTGAATGCTGAAAAATAGATGTTAGATAGTATTAAAGTCGCGGATGAGCACGATAGCGACACAGATGTTAGAGGGAATGGTCTCTGTAATGGGATGTTCGAGAGTTAGAGCGACTAGCAAGGACTTAGTGACTATTAAGCGAGGACTAATTTGTCATATTACAATGATATGGGTGTAAGTGTAGCTGGCACCACTACTGTCATTATCCGTTGGATCATTACTTTGGTCACAGCGTGTGTTTCAATTACTAGCATTAGATTCAGTATATGAACCGTAATTCGTTTTATATACAAGCTTCTGAGTCGAATATAGACAGTATAACTCCTACGAGTGACGCTTACGACTCATTCACTTTGTTCGGCGGTAACTCCTGACCGGCCTCTTTTGTGAGGCCCCGGCTAGGCGGTGAGAGAGCCGCTGCGACGAGCGCTAATCCATCAGATACAGTTAGCAAAGAAGAAGAAAATCTTGAGAACTCTTGACTTGCGAGAGAGGTAGAGACGAGTGGTGCTTCTTATTTATATAAATCTATTCTGGTCCACAGACTATCTCTGTTATTCCACTCTGTCTTTTATCATGGATCGAAACTTCCGCAGGATTCTGTCATTTGCTTGTATTAACCTCCGTCACTATGGTGTCTGATACTTTTCTCTTAGTGATCATTAAGTTATATATAATATATTACTATATATACATTTTATTCTATTAATAATATATTATATTATTATTCTATATTATATTTATATATATAATATTATTCATTAATTTTATATAATAATATATAATATATATATATTATATATATATATATATATAATTATATAATATATCTTTATTATATATTATATATTATATCGCTTTTATAATTATATATCTATATATTCATATCATATAATCCATATTACTATATATATATTGATAATGGTGTATTTTGTACAATATTTAATGTATTTTTATTTAAATAATTTGAATAAAAAAGATGAGAAGAAAAAAACGTTTAATTGCACTTTTCATCTTTTCTCTTTTTTTTTATTTTTAACATGTTACAAAGGGATATAATTAATAATAATAAAAAAAATAATTATACATTAATAAAATGATAATAATAATAATAAATAATGACATACTATAATATATAAAAAGTAAATAGAGAAAGAAAACGAATATTTACGAAATGAAATAATAAATCAGTTTATCTTTGAAAACCGTAGAGAGAGGTCTGATGGGCAGGCTGGCAGGCGGACAGCACAGGAGGGCGAGCTGGCGGGCGGTGGGAAACAACCGTGTGCGTGCGCGGTGCGTAATGACGGCTCCGCTGCGGGGTCTCAGCAACAGGGGGACGGGAATATAGCAACGTCAATAAACAATTTATTTATTTATTTATTTATATTTTTAATTAATTAATTATTCATTCATTATAAATTAATATAATTTTTCTTTTTTATTAATTTCGATACCAATATATATCCTTCGGGTAATTTTTTTACTTCTCGATAAGAAGGAGTGGAACATTACACGGTAATTTAATAATTTTTAAATTTACTAAATGAAGACCCAATACACTTCTTCACTGATGAATTTATTAATTAATTAAATTCTTTTAGAATTAAACTACTTCAGTAACTATCGAAAAAAAAACTTCGGTTTTTTTTCGTCGATAAAAGGCAGGAAATTTACTTCCGGTTTTACTTCCGGTTCCAGGCGGTCGATCGTTACTTCCGGTTTACTTTCCGGCCTGCAAAATACCCGCTCAATCACTAATACATATATACTCTATCATTCACATTATATATAGTATATATCTTATTATATATCTATAATAACTATATATATATATCATATTATATATATTATATATCTATCTACTATATACTATCTTCATATATCTATCCCTAATATCCTATCTATATATATATATATTATATATATATAATACATATATACCTTTATCATCAATTACCTATATAACATATCAATATGGTTTTGTGAGGTGAATCTGAAAAGAGTTTGTTTGAGAAGGATTGGTAGAAAGATTTAGAGGGTGTGTAAAAGGATGGTTTGAAAGTAAACGTAGATAAGAGTACAGTTATGGTTGTAAGTCGAGGACAGTCCTGGATGTGAAGTTATGTTAGATTGGTGAGCAGCTGGAGTCAAGCTGACTGAGTTAAATATTAGGATATATGTATCACAATACTAGTAGTATATATATTATTATAATATATATATATTCATATATATATTATATAATATATCATTATATATTAGTAATATATATATAAATCATTATATATATTATTATATCTATTTATAATTATATATAATAATATTATATCATATATATATATCTATATAATATCATAACTATATGTTGGTCGAAAAGGGAACGGATGATGCCGTTGTGTAGTATGAGTAAATTAATAGTGTTGTGAATTGAGGAAGGAGGTCTGGTGTAAATTATAATCCTTTGGTTGAGATGTAAGAGACTAAGGTCTTGAGTGCGCACTAGTGTCTTACGTAAAATGGTAAGTTCATTGTATCCTGTGTTAATGTATATAGTAAGACTATGGTTCTGGAATAAGAGGTATATTGATCTAAAAGTAACTATGTTGTATCAGCATATATTATGTAACAATCATTAGGGCGTGTTTAGGTGTTAACAGAAGAATTGATTAAAATCGAGGAATGTAACGTTTACATTAGATGTTTTATAATGAAGTAATAATATAAAATAAGGGCAATATAAATAGAATAAATAATAAAGATAATTTTGTCTGTCTTTATATAGATGGTCTCTATGATTCTTATGTCCTTAGGTCTTTTGTGTGTAGGATGGCAGAAAATTTGGATCCATATATAGTTAATAATTTGTGGGCTTAAGCTAATTTGGAGTCTGGTTATAAATGTTAAATAATGTGGTGTAAGTAGTGCTTGGTGGAAATCACTAATGGCTGGTAAGTAGACGCGTAAAGAAAAAATGATGCTGACATAATTGGAATTACAGCACAAAGAATAATGATCTAGTAATAGATAATATAGATGAATTAGTAACATGTTAAGTTTAATAATTCGGTACTTGAGGTTTGCGATCGCAACAAATCAATATATTATATAGTAATGCTAAATTAATTTATAAGGTAGTAATATAGGCTAAAGGTAGTTATGTGAAGGGTGTATATGGTTAAGCTGGCCATACACACACTCAGCGTGGGCCGTACGGTGTGAAGATCTGTATACCTTGCGCGATAAGTGAGTTGTGTGTGTTGTGCTGTAGGTGTGTATAATTATATAAGTCCATATATAGTATATATGTATAATCAAGGGTTCACTGATATAAATTAATCAGCAGGTAATCCGTACGCTTAGACATGCTCTTAATGAGTAGGTAATGGATTTTCTATGTGTTAAGCGATAAGAACTCTGAAGTTCCTATTTAACTAATATAGTTAAATTAATAAAATAAATAAAGGTATAAGGATTAAAAGTAATATAATATATAGCTGTGAGTCATTTCTATTAATTCCACTATAGTGAACTTGTGTGCATATCATTCTCTACTATACTTATATACCCTTTCTGTTTTCATTGAGTATAACTATATATTAATATATATATATTGAATATTTAAACTCAAGGAAATACGAAAATAAAATTAAAAAAAAAACTCCATATAGAGTTTTTCCTTTGATTTTTATAAATAATCATGGATTTTTTGATTTTATTGATTTTTATTATTTTTTTATTTATTTTTTATTTTTTTGTATATTTAGTATTTAAATCCAGCATAGAATAAAAAAATAAAATAAAACTATATAAATATTATGAAGTTTTATATTATTTTTTTTTCCAATTTCCAAGCAACTATTGCATTGTAACCCGTAAGTCTGTAACATTTTTAGTGTGTGGATTTCATTGTTTTCCATTGTAAGATTTTGGACCCAGAGCTAGGGCTAGGGTTAAAAATTGAAAAATTAATGCAGATGCAGACTAATTATATATAGTTGGTTTTTGTAATAATGTCGTATATAATTGTTTAGGCAGTATTTTGATTTGTCTACAATTTACACAGTTTTATTAAAAGACAGATTGCGAAGACGGGCGCGAACGTAGAAGGAACGCGGAGGTGATTTTTTGCTTGAGAGATAAGAATAGGCGTGAAGTTGTCTAATAGGCCCATCTAGCGGCTTTTATTAATATTATCATATTATTTTATTATTTATTATGGTTTGACTGGGAAATTCTAGAGGTCAGTCTTCTTAATTTTAATTTTATTGGTTTGATGGGACAGTCCTAAAATGGGACCATTGCGGTTCTTTCAAGTATTATTTTTATTTTTATGAGTCTGAAACCATTATTTTCTAGGGGGTCAATGGGCGTTCTTAATATTATTTTTAATTATTAATTTATTATTGTTCATTATTTACACAGTTAAATTTTTTTCACTTCGTTAATTTTATTCGTAGTTACTTTTATTTAAGGTTTATTACGATTTGCCAAGGACATTCTGAGGGGCCAATGCGCTTCTTAATTATTAATTTTATTGGTTTGACTGGAAGTCTAAAAAGGATTTTATTCAATGTTATAATAATATTTATTGCGTTGTAGTAAAATTATAGAGTATGTGATTGGGGTGTACATTATAGAGTGGCATCTAATGATGAGCGGTTATCTAATTATTAGATTTTTGAATTATTAATATATATTAATTATTTTATATGGTTGTAATTAGGCTTTATGGCTTAATGCTAGGTCTTCTTAATTATTATTCTATATTTTATATATCGGTGGTGATCATCGGGTACTCCTATATTCTAGAGGTGACATTAGATGGCTTTTAAAATTAATTTAATTTTTATTGTTGATACTGGAGTCTAAAAAGGGAGTGAGATCATAACGTCTATCGTTGATATTATTTCTTATATTATTCGGTTGACTGGGACTAATTCTAGAGAGTAGTTATCTAGCAGCTTTATACTAAATATATTCAGATAATAATTAGGAAGCTGCTTGACTCTCTAGAATGTCAGTCAACCATAATAAATTAAGAATATCAGAAGCGCAATGGTCCTTTTTAGACTGTCCAGTCGCAAACCAAATAAAAATAATATTTAAAGAAGCAGCATAGGCCTATATAGAAAATCCAGTAAACAACAATAATAATATTAACAATAAGAATAATTACATTAATAAAGCCGTATGGAATAGTCTGTCACCTGTTCAACTCAATAATAATTTAAACGAATTATAAATATATTTAAAAAAATTAAATATTTATATAAATATATACTCCCAACAATGGATTCACTCTATAGATATAGTAAGTACATCAATTAAATAATAAAGCATATAATAATAAAGAAAGTACCGAGCTGGTCTTATTTTAAGACTGTCCGAGTTGACAATAAAATAATAAAGTACTTGAGAAAAGTACTCATCATTGGGCCATCTAAAATGTCCGTGTACACTCACATAATAATATAAAGATTAGGAAAGTTTCATATTCTTAATCAATACATAAAGGAGAAAAGTATATTTAAACTGAATATAATTTAAGTAAAGTGATTAAGCCAATATATGAGGCTACTATATAGAACTGATCCAGTCAACCATTACAATTAACATTAATATTAAGAAATAATAATTAAAAGTGCATTGGCTTCCTAAGAATGTCATGTACAATTCCATATAATAAATTTAATAAAAAGAATATAGAATATTAGAGCCACTGTGCTAATCTTGATCTGTCCAGTCAACCCTATAATATTTTTATATAAATATAGTAATTAAAGAAATAATTTATAGTCTTATAATTTATTATCTCTTAGCAAAAAGTTTAAAAGGTCTTAATGTTCTTTAAAATATCATTGATGGAAATGATCTGAAATATATTCTTATTTATTTATTTTTTATTGTTGGTTTATTTATTTATTAGTCTATCAGTATGATGCAGCGTTGCGCTTTCTTTATCATTAAAATTAATTAATTACAGTAATTAGTATTAAGAATTAGTCTTGATCTAATTTTTATGGGTCAACTGGGACATTCTAGAGGGGAAATACAACTTATCATTATTAAATTTTAATTGTTTACTAGAAAGTCTAAAAAAGTAAAAGAGGCTAATAGTTATTATGTTATTATTTTTGAGTTGGGAGAATTAGATAGGCGTATGTGGCTTCTTAATTATTATTTTATTATTATTATTATTGTGATGGGACGATTGCAAAATAAGGCCATGCTGCTCTTAAAGCATTATTTTTATTTATTATTTTTATGGGTTGACTGGGACTTCTAGATTGGCCAATGGGTTCTTAATTTAATTTTTTTTGGTTGACTGGAAAGTCTAAAAAGGACCATGCTGTTTTAGTAGTATTTTTCTTTCTTCTAGTTGAACGGAACTTTGTAAAGGTGTCATGGCGGCTTGTTTTAATTCTTATTTTAATGCTTACTTTGGTTATTGGTTGAACGGGACAGTCTAGATAGGCATATAATGTACTTATATTATTTTTATTTATTATTTTATTATGGGTATGAGCTGGGACATTTTTGATGACTCAAGCTTCTAAATATTAATTTTTATTGTTAACTGGACAAGTCTAAATATTACATGCGGCCTTCTTAGTATTGTTCTTATATACTTAATGGTTAACTGGAAATTCTATGCGGGTTCTATGCAGCTTAATTATTATTCTTAATTATTATTATTATGGGTTTGACTGGGACAGTCTAGTAGGCCCATGCGGCTTCTGATTATTATTCTTATTTATTAATTATCATGGGATTGACTGGGACAAATTCTAGAGGGCCAATCGGCTTATTTAGATTATTATCTTAATTATGTAATTATTGTTGGTTGACTGGGACAGTTTTAAGGGGCCAACGGCTTTTTAATTATAATTACCTATCATTAATTAATTATTAAAAATTATTCTAATTCTTAAATTTTATGGGTTGATTGGGACATTCTAAAGGCCCATGTCTCTTCTTACTGTCTTTTTATTATATATTATCCCATACTATATATATATTATATTAATATATATATATATATATTTTAATATTATTTATATATATATATTATATATATATATATATTATATAATATACTATTATTTCGACGTGAGTACGAATCTGAAATCAAAAAATCATAAATCAAAATTGATTTTTTCTAAAAATAAAATCCTTGTATATATATATTAGTGGTATATATATATAATATATATATATATATAGTATACGAGTACTATATATATATAATAATATATATTATATTATATATATATATATATATTATATATATAACGAGAGAGAGAGCAGAGAGAGAGAGAGAGAGAGGATTCAAAAATTTTTCAACATTTTCAAAAATTTTGTAGTTTTCATGTGACCGAGAATTTTCGTACCGTAAGTTTAAAATATACGATTGGAAGCATCAATATTTTCCCTATATTATTATTATATGAAATATGAGAATCTAATGTAGCCATAGCTTAAGAAAATTTTTATGCTGGCGAAGGTTTGTTTCTGTTAAACTTTCAATGAGTTTAATTTTATTATAATTGTTATTTACTAAAGTAGTTGTTTTTCCTTTAATGATTTTAGAAATCAGTATTTTTTTTATTATATTACATATAAATTTTAAAAATTTAGTTAACATCGCTACTTCGTTGCTGCAATTGAACGAGATTTCTCATTTGCTTTCAGCTTATTCCTACTTATGGATGGAGACCCTGATATATATATATATTATATATATATATATCTATAATATTATATATATATATATATATTATATATATATATATTAGAGGTGTACGGATAGTGATTTTTCACTATCCGGGATGCGGATGTGGGGGCGGATGTTTTAATCACTATCGGGTTGCGGACTAGTTAAGTTTTTAGAGTTTTTAGCCACAGAAAACTTCAAATATTATATATATATATTATATATATTATATATATATATATATATATATATTATATATTATATATATATAATAATATATATTAATATCCTCTGGTTCAAAGGCAAGGAGATGACGCAATTTTTTTGGCACCCACAACCTCTTTCCAAAGCTCCAACATTTGAAAAAAGTTATATAATTAAAATTGAAATTAATTATTCTCAAATTATGGTTCAAAAACAGAAGCTTCTGAAGCCTTTTCAGGAGAGAGTTTGCTTAACTTTTCGTCTTAAATGAGATCTGCACAGCTGAAAGACGCTATAAATAAACTTGTTTGAAGGGTATGCTAAGAATTCCTGACGTTTCTGCAGATGTGGAAAACTTTTACATTATATTACCAAGACAAGTGGAATATTTTTTGATTCAAACTTTTTCTCTTTGAATTACTTCGATCAATGATGAGTGTTTTTGACACTTTGAACAAGACTGCTTCATCGCTCTAAAAGCGAAAAGAAGTTTCATGGGATAGCATGATCGCTAAAGATGGTAATTGCGTGTTCTGTTTGGTGTGATTTTTGCTTTTATGGCTGTGATATTTCTGTCTTTTTGCAGCATTTCACCACATATAGGCATCTTAAATTAAATTTAACTCTGTCAAACACGTGTAATAGAAATTAAGTTCTGTATTTAGTTTAGAAAAGTTGTATTGTACATGCGTCTTCGTTTCGCAGAGTTTGAAATCTATTATTATTTAAGCATGAGTGCTTGCGTCATCCTTGAAAGTCTTGCTTTTAATTATATATATATATAATATATATAATATATCTATTATATATTATATTATTATATTAATATATATGATATATATTAATATATATATATATTAGTATATATTATATATTATATATATATATGATAATATATATATTATATATGTTAGTGAACACATGTTCCTCATAATCAAGATGCATAATCGCTATCGCAAAACAAAAAAGCGATGCGGTATAGTTAGCAAATAATGCGGAATGGGTTTCGCTACAACTCTAATATATATATAATATAATTATATATAATTAATATATATATATATTATTATATAATATATATATTATAATATATATATATATAATTTTTTTTTTTTTGAGTTAAGGATATTGAGGAGCACGGCTCAATGAAGCGGCACACTGGGCTGAAAATCAGACATGGGAGGCCCTGTCATATATTATTTCAAATGTCAAAGAAGATTTGATAGTGAAATGAATATTCAGTCAGTCAATAAATAAATAAATAATAAATTTTATCCTTGTATTAATAATAGTCTTAAGATTCATAAAATCAAATGCTATAAGAATATTCACTTCTTGAGATACAGAAATGTGTTACTGCTAAAGGGGAAAGATTCAGATAAGATATGGGATATCTTTAGAAGGTGTTATGGACCGTAAAGTAGGAAATGACGACAGCGAATAGCCAGATGGGAACAATCCATGAAGATATGATGAACAGATTGCGGGGTGTGGGTATAGCAAAATTTGTAGGTGGGAAGGAGGGTCTCGTGAGCATTGTGACTGTGAGTGATATTAGTGTGCAATACGGAGGCATGCAAGTTCACCTCATGTAAGTGCTTTCGTCTGTGGAGGAAGACCAATCACCGATGTTCGGCTTTATGTTTCTGAGTTTTCTTCCCGGATCACTCTAGCACTCTTGCAACAAGATAAGAAGCCGTCGGAGAGCGGATAGTTATCGTTGATGGAGACGGCGTTGTCGAATGGCATCCGGGATGGACCTAGAAAACTCCGAAAAGAAAGGGCGGCCATTTTGGCCTCTCTGTAGCGATTTCATTGCAGTTACCCCTACATGAGTCCAACATAAAATAATTGTTTCTTACGGGAGTGGAGGTGAAGAAATTGGTTTCAGCTGATACCATTGTGTTTTAGATAAGGGGTTTTAAGCCGCTGTGCGGCTAAGCGAATCTGATAAGACCAATATGGATGATCTGGTTAAGGATTAAGATTCGAGAAAGGGCATCATTATAACCATTACGTCTGCTGTAAAAATTGAAGCATAAGGGGGAAGGGTATGGGAGAGGTTGCGGTCAGGAAAGACAGCAGAAGCCCCCACACTGTCCCATATATATATATATATATATAGTCACAGTACGCAATCTGTTATTTGCAATATCGTGCAAGGTATTTTTGAACATACGTCTTGCAAGGTTTACAGCACGCCGGTTTTACGTTATCAGATGCCGCTCTCGCTTCAACAACTCGTGCAACGCATACTTTGTGCAACGTTTGTTGCAACTTCAAATTTATATCTTCCAAGAAAGTTTTTCTTCCGATTTCTCGGGATTCCGTGTGACTTACTTTGTGTGGAGTTTATGGCAGTGTCGTGCACAAAATTATAATATATTATTGCATGTTTATTTTGCATTAATCAAAGTGTGTTGCAGAGTTACGCTAGGCCAGCTAACTGTATGCGCTGGCCTGTTAGCGTCCAACATTAGTATCATACATTTTAAAAGTTTTGATATATTTTAGAATATGATGTATATTAAGAAAACAGAGTAGCATAACCCGTTTTCACATTCTCCACGCCTATGGCTATAGCGAAACGCTGCTCGATTTTTTATTTTTTAGGATGAATCTTAGAAAATTCACGCATAGTTCACTGCTAAAAGATTCATCATAAATAGACTTCAACGCTGATCAAACCTAAAACTTCGCACCATTTTTATAATGTATTTGTTATTTTTTTTTTTTTTTTAACATTTTATTGGTTTATTTAAATTCCAAAATCCTTAAAAGTATTTTGTATTTTTTATAGGATTTATTTTGGGTTCAAGTTACACCCCTTTTCATGCTGCAGCCCATTCACTTGTTGTCAACTGTACTGTTTTGAAGAAATATACTTGTGTTTGTTGAATGAGATTTCAATTAAGACTTATCCTTAATTACTACTGCCAACAATTACACAACACTTCCATCTCAACAACACCTACCAATATAAAAATACATACACTCTCAAGCAACACCGTCAAGATATATATAAATAATATAATAATATTATATCACCTAGTTATTATATTATATAATTTTTTGATATATGTCAAAAATTTTAAAAATCATAATATAATCATTTGAAATACATATTTTTAATCTATATATAACCGGTTTTCTTTTAATTATAATTGTTCACACTCTTAATCTAATATCATATATGATATAAATATATTAATTGTGAACGCGTATCTTTTCCTTTTGTGAATGTTATTTTATACAGTAATATTATATTAAATTTAGTAAGATTTTCTTTATGATTTTAATCATTTAAAATATATATAATGTAATCTGAATTACGATATATTATATATATAAATAATAAATGATAGATATTGTAGTCACTATATAACTACTTAGTTATATATTAGAGTATTAGCATGTAAATCAGTATATTAAGTATATATATTCACGCTGACTATTGACAGCGCGGGAGGACATAAGCCTATGGTATCATTGGGAGGATTCATTACTTCCTCCCTATATATCAACTTCTTTTGTACTACGTCTATCATTACAAAGCGAAAGGGCAACATACCTCGTTAAACCCCTCTAGGTATCTCTGCTAAATGCTTTTTTATATTGAACTAATAGTGACAGATAAAAAATATGTGTACGGTCAATCTCGCAATTGATACTGGTTACTGTATTGAAGATGAGGCGTTTGACTTTGGGTTGTTTTTCTTAATGTTTGTTAGTATGTGCATGGGATGTTATGTGTATGTTTGTGATTCTTAGGTTAGTTTGATTTTATTTCTTGGTTCTGCATGCTTGTATTCTTACTTTTTTTTTTTATTTAGTGTAGTATAGGTCTTTCTTTCTTCTTTGTCGATTTTTCTTGGATGTTTCTTGAAGAGAGAGAGAAGAGAGAGAGAGAGAGAGAGAGAGAGTACTGAGAAAAAATGCGATAGAGAGAGAGAGAGAGAGAGAGAGTCGAGAGGAGAGAGAGAGAAGAGAGAGAGAGAGAGAGAAGAGAGCGGTAGAGCCGAGAGAGGGAGAGAAAGGAGAGAGAGAGAGAGAGAGGAGAGAGAGAGAGGAAGAGACGAGAAGATCTGACTGAAGATGTGGAGGAGAAAGAGTGGAAATGAGATGAGCATGCCTTGGAGAGAGGGAAAGCGAGACGGACAAGAGAGAGAGAAAGAAGAGAGATTAAGAGAGAGAGGAGAGAACGAGTAGAGAAGATGATGGAGAAGAAGAAGACGAGAGAGAGGAGAGAGATGAGAGAGAGAGAGAGAGAAGAGAGAGAGAGAGAGAGAGAGAGACGTCTAAGGGGAGCTGATGTACAGCATTACATTGAACGAAGAGATGAAAAATTATGGGAAAAATGGTACATAACTAAAAGAGGAGGTGTGGTGGTATTGAACTTTGGGCATGTGGTGTCCTTGTGTGTTGTTGGTACGGTGAAGCGCAGGGACTACTATTGAATGCCACTTGCCAATTTCATCTCCGATCATCATACCAGCACTACTGGCAGCAATTCTCGAATCCTTAGCTGATTAATATAATCGAGTAATAATTAATAGAGTAGATTAATATAATCGAGTAAGGCATGTTTGATGTCAATGGGAAGGTACTGGAACAATGTGTTGAGAGGAGGAGAGTTGAACTCATCGGCCTTTTCGTTGTCCCATGGTGCCAACATAAGGTTGGGTGTTAACTGATTTCCCACTGGCGTGTATATATTTTTTTTTAATCCTTGGCAAGGAAGATACTATTTTTTTGGTAACGTGTCTGATAAAGCTAGTAGGACAGTGGCAATCTGAATAATGAAGCAGGATTCTTGGAAGGGCCATTAAAATTGTCAATTCCACTGTATATGTGGGAGATAGCTTAGACAAAGTATGAATATTTGAATGGGGTACCATGATCAATTGAATGGGACCGGAAATGGACCATCGGAAAGGATGTATGGCTCCTTAGATCTGCGGTCTCAAAACTTTTTTGATCGCGTACCCCTAAGACGAAAATAATTATAAGTTGTACCCCTATAGGCCTATACTATAACAATATAATATAATATACATTATAGTATAATATAATATATAACAATATGCACATAATATAATATAATATATAATAAAAGACACGGCGAACATTAAGAGAACCTCACACTCACGTGATACACGATCATACACTCGCAAGTGATCGTGAGCCTACTTCTTTGGCGTACCCCTAAGTATCACTTTGGGTACGTCCCGGGGTACGCGTACCCCACTGCCCTAGATTACATAGAAATGCTAAGGAGTTCCAGATAAAGGCTGTGGAAAATTAATAGTGAAATCTCTGTCGTAGGTGTGTGAAAGCACTTTCAGAAGAGAATATTTAGAGACGAGAGATTAGTGTATGCTACAGTAACAAATAGCCCAAATAAGTTGGATTTTGAGCCACTTCCTCTATAAGCAGAGTCATTGCGATATTAATTTAATTTTTTTGCCTAATAAGTTTGGTGAAAAAAATCTAAAGAGGGAATATGATGATGGAATTAATTTTTCTTCCCTTGACATTGCTTAGGCAAGAGTGCTTCATACTAGACAATGGTAGAACTAGAGTTCACAATAAGAAAAAAACATTGCTTGAATTTAAAAAAAAAAAAAAAATATCGAAGCTCCGTTTACATCATTATGTGATAGCTAATTAGTTCATTTGTAACTTTTAAAAATAGTTTGGGCAGGTATATGAATGCTTTGGGTAATAATAGAATATCTTCAGTTTTGTAAATTTTTTGATTTTTTTTTTTGTGGCAAGTGTTCATATAGTACAGCGTGCTTGGAATTCGAGTTCCACGGAACATTAATAATAGCGGGGGTAAGGGGGGGGGGGTTCTGAATGACACTTAACACGCATGGTTGTTTTTTTATTCATATTAATTGAGTCATTATCTTACTTTAGGTATTAGTAGTAGTGTCAAACAAAGCGTTTGCTTTTTGGGTGAACGTGAAAAGAAAAAGTAACTTGTGGAGTGTTCTGGAAGGGGAAGCATGCCCCCCACCCGATTGAAAACTGGTTTCCCTGAAATTTGTTTAGTCAATAAAAATACAGATTATTGAAATCCTTAGATAAAGGGGCAATG
>JABUQX010038348.1:20000-60000 GCA_015478945.1 Trachelipus rathkii
GAGCTCGTCACAGACAGGATAAATCCACCCCTAGAGCATCATGACCGCGCGGCACCCGTCACTATGCTAAAATCGTCAATGTAAGGGTTCATCCCCTGCCCAGGTGGGCCACAACATGCCCCCATACAAAAACCCCGCCATTTCTCCTATCATGCACCTTTATTCTCGCCTCTGCCAAACTCACATTTCTCTCCTTCAGACATTCGTTCACCGACTCAATCCACTTTCTCTTCGGTCTCCCAGCCGGTCGTTCCTAACACACTCGACCACTATAACATCCGCTTAACCAAACCTACTATATTATCCTTTTCCCACCATGACCAAACCTCTCAACATACTTTATTTATTCTCTTCATTACCCCTTTCTTCACACCACACAGCTCTCTAATACGTTCATTCCTTCTTATCAATTCTTCTCACACCTAGCACACCCTAAGATTGTCCATCTGAACACATTGAACTTTAGATCTCTACTTCTTATTCCAGACCATAGTCTCACTACCATACAATAACACAGGTAACAACATACCCTCATGTAAGACCCTAGCACACTCAAGACTTAGTCCCTTTGCATTCACCAACGATTTAATTGCACCAGCCACCTTCCTGCCATTCACAACTTTCCTACTACACTCTGCATCATCCTTCCCTTCTATCCCAACATATACCCTAAATATTTAAACTTCAGACACTTTTCCTAGCTGCTCACCATCTAAACTAACTTCACACTGAGGAGTTCCTCACTCACAACCATAACCTTACTCTTATCCCACGTTACTTTCAAGCCCCTCCTTTCACACACCCAGTCCAAATCTCTCTATCAATTCCTCTCAAAACTCTCTGTGCAGATTCGCACACAGAACCACATATATATATATATATATATATATATATATATATATATATATATATATATATATATATATATATGTATATTATATATATATATAAATAATATATATATATATTATATTATTATATATATGATATTAGTGATGGGACGATTAATCGTCATCGTCATCGTCATCGGCACAAAAATCTCGGCATATTTTCAATTATTCGTCATCGTCATCGGCAAAATTCGCCGATTATCAGTCAATAATGAACAAATATTAAGAATTTGAATAATATTAAAACTCAAAATAATAATGAATAGATAGATAATAATAATAATAATTATAATAATATAATAATAATAAATACTAATAATATAATAATAATATATAATAATAAAATAATATAATTAATATATATATATATACTATATATATAATATATATAATATATATAATATATATATATAATATATATATATATATATATATATATATATATAAATATATAATTATATTATAATATATATATATATATAAATAATAAATATATATATATATATAATATATAAATATATATATATATATAATATATATATATAATATATATAATTATAAAAATATATATGATATATATATAATAATATATAATATATATATAAATACTATAGTATATATATATATACCCATTTTGCTTATGGTATGTATGACATTCCAGTGCCTAATGTTCGCCCTTTCTGTTTATGCCGTCATATCCACAACTCATCCTCCAGACAAACATCATATACACATACTTATATCCAACCCCTTTTCTTAGACACATTCTTACAGAATCCCCTCCCTTATATCCATAACGTGTATGGAGAAAAATTGCCCACATTTATGGTCCCCTGGTTTCGTAGAAGGTCTACTAAGGGACGGTGGTAGTTTAGTTGGCTGCCCAAACTACCACTTATTTTTGCCAGGAATGCTAATGCCATGCCCTCGAAAAGAAGGTATGCGTAGTAGATCGCATAATCGCCACGGCTATATCCTCGGCGAATGTATGGAATCGTATCTGATATGGAAAGTCAGAGGAATAAATGTTGAGGAGATGAGGAGAGAGGGGATGGATGTTTTAGAAAGGCCAAATTTGATTTGCTCGCTGTGACGGAAACAAAAGATGAAAGGAAACGGTGAAAATGAGTGGTTTGGTGTGAAATGTGTTTTGTGTTGCTGTTGGAAGGAATGAGAGGGGGATAGAAGGTGTTGCATTTTGATGAGTGAGTTGTGGTAGAGAGCTATTCGTAGATTTTGTGTGTGTGAGTACTAAGAAGTCTAAAGGTTAAATTTAAGTTGAAAAGGTCAAGATTTGTGTGGTTGCGATATATGATCCATCTGGAAGTAATGTTGAAAAGAGTTACGATTTTCTGGGATTTAATCTGAATGAGTTTTGGGCTGGGGGGAATAGGAGATTCAGTTCATGTGCCACATCTGCCCATACAAGGATTTTTTTTTTTCAGTTTCCCACCACTCACGGCAGAGCCCATTCAAGGAGGGGTGTAGTACTCTCAAAATTCACCCTCGCAAATTACGAATATGAGCACAGACGCAGGCTTAAAAGTGAGGTAAAATCAGTAGGAAATACAGAAGATGAAAGAGATTCCACAAAAACAGAGGTGGTGGAAAAGAAGAAGCACCACGCAAGACTAAGCTGGATTACCAAGTCAACACAATACCCCGTGAAAGATACAGACTATTGGCTACAAGCGCCCCATCGTGAAGGTGGTGGTACAGCGATGATAAGTTCCCTCCAATCAGTTGCCGCTGCGGTACCTATAGATAAGAGATAAAGCACCAACATCGCCTCGCCAAGAAAAAAGGAGGTCAAGTGAACTGGAAAGTAAACAGAACAGTATAAGCCCTTTTGCCGCTGACTCGACCCTATCCAAAAAGCCGGGTAAACCAGAGCCCCCCCCACATATGAGAGCAGTACTCCAAACATGGGCGGATGAGACCTTTGTATAGCGTAGCAACTGAGAAAAGGAGAAAGTCTCACAGTCTAAACGAACTCCAGTTCTTTGAGCCGCCCTACAACGTTTGATGGAGGTTTCCAAGGACATTTTGTTCATGTTGGGCTAAGATGTTTATATTGCAAAGGATAGACGACAGACCGTCGAAAGAGACAGGAAAGTTAGAAGTTTTTTGGAGAAGGAGATTGTAAAAGTTGGGTTTTTTTAAAAGAATTGAATTTCACCAAAGATATCTAATATCCATGCAGCTAGAGATAAAATCGTAAGATAAGGCGAAGCAATCCAGAAGTAAAGTGGAAGTAGAATTAATGAGTTTAAAGAATGAAGGTCGAGATCGGAACACGAGTGATAGAGTTAAGTGCAGGTTGAGAAAGATCATTAATGAAAAGTAGGAATAAAGTAGGAGATAATACAGAACCCTGAGGAAACAACCACTATTGACAGAAAAGAGAGAAGAAGTTCTCGCCCATCATACAACACATATTGCATTTGAAAGAAAGCTAGAATTAAGGAAGCAAAGAGACAGGAGGAAACCCAAAAGAGTGGAGCTTGGAGAGCAGTGACGCGTCCCATACTCGGTCAAATGCTTCGTATATGTCAAGCGCCACCACCCAAGTCTCCTCGTAGTTAAGAACGAAAAACCATAAATCGGTTAGGTAGGAATGTATATATCGCCAGTAGACTTCTTGCAACGAGAGCCGTACTGGCGATCGGAGTGAGTTTCCAGATGATCAAAGAAGTGAGTTGAGAAGAGGGTTTCAAAAAGATCTTAGAGTAGAAATACAAATGAGAGCTATAGGGCGATAGTAGAAGGATCAGAGCGGTTCCTTTTTTCGGAAATAGGTTGGACATTTGAGAGCTTCCAACACTGAGGGAGGGAAAGGGCTAGTATTAGACATAGAGAATATAGTTGATCGAGAGGCCGAAGAGATTAGCCTTTTCAGTGGGAGAATTAGCAACACACCATCAGAGCGAATAAGAGGGAGAAAGGCAGATTTACAGAAGTTGCTAGAGATGAAAGATTTCAGTAGGAGAACCAAGGAGGTAGCGCACTTTCCTTTTGATGAAAGCCAGCTTTGTCGTCGAAGAGTATCCCTGCAAACTAGTTTCTAGCTGAATTGAGAAATTAGCGAGGTATGATAGGAGAACGAGAATGTCCACACCCGACAGGCACTGTCCTCTAGCCTGAATGCCAGAGAATAAGCATGATCGAACCATGGATTTTGAGGAAAGAAAGGTTTAGTTTTAAAAGGAAAAATGAAGGAAAAAAAAATTTAGCTGAAAGAAGGAATGAACCGCTCATCCCATCAACGATTACAGCTCCCTCCTTATCTATTAAATCTTTATACATCCAATTTATACTCCTACCTTCCAAATTTCTATCATCTGCAAACTTGGAAACCTTACATTTAAGGCCCTGCCGTCTAAAAATATTTTATACATATATGAGGAACACCCACTTGACCTAAGAATTGTTATGGACCAGCAAACATGTCTCCTCATGTCCATTTAATAAATACTTTTCATTTATTCATTAACATTAATTATTATTATTATTATTATTATTATTATTATTATTATTATATTATATATTGATATTATTATTATTATATTATTATTATATTATTATATTATTATTATTTATTGAGACTTAAGGAATCCAAAATTTTGATCGCTAAAAAAATTTCGGGAGGTTGAACCCCCTGACCCTCCTGTCTACAACCTTATAAAATATAATATATGTATATAATATAATATATAATAATATATATAATTAATATATGATAATAATTATATATATATATATAATAAATATATATATATATATATATATATATAGAGAGAGAGAGAGAGAGAGAGAGGAGGAGAGGAGAGAAATTTTTAAAAATATTTTTTTTCAATTAATCGTCATCTTCGATCCGTCATCTCATTCTCATCGGCAAAAAATTTGCTCAAATCGTCCATCGTCATCGTCATCGGCACAAAAATTTCATAATCGTCCCCCATCACTAATATATATTATATATTATATATATATAAAATTATATATAAATAATATATATATATATATAATATATATAATATATATATATATATATATATAATATATAAATATATATATATATATATATACAGGTTATTCATTAATATTGCGAAAAAATTCGTATGATATTCATTGCATAAATAGATAGATAATGATGTTGTCAATAAACATTCACCAAAAACGCCTCGTTTTCAAGATACAAGGTGATGAAAATTATGTGGGACATATCTGATAAATTCCATTGCCCGTCCCGTGCCACACTCAACCTTTAATATAAGCAACAAATATACCGTAGGAAAAGGTACCTACCTGTTATTTACTAGTGTCCGTACTAGCATCATGTTATACATATACTAGTCCGTGTCGCGTCAAGTTCTGTGTTCAATTGTTGCTCATATTTTCAAAATTGAATTACACAAATAGTGAAATGTGCGATATGCATTTTGTTTTACGGTCGTACGAACGGTAATTCATTAGCAGCCCATGCGTCTCTAGAAGAAATGTAACCCTGAAGTCGTGTCATCCGCATCAACTATGTTTGACACGTCTATCAACTTCTATAGAGAAAACAGGAAAGTTTTAAAAAAACTTACTAAATGGAAAACAGGGCGACCTGGCACCAGTATCAACTCCGATGTCGGAAGAACAGGTTTCTCCAAAACTGATAACAGTCCTACAAACAGAGTACCAGGAAGATTGCTGCAACACTACCATGAAGTCTTCGACAGTTTTCAGGTATTTGAAAAATCAAACTTCTGTACCCTATTCACATCCAAAACTAGTCCTATGCATCTAGCACTAGAGTAGTACCAACAGATTTCCTGGTAAGAGTAAAGCTTGGCGAGGGATTGCAACAGAAAAATTGCAGACAATTCCTCAACCATTTAGCAGAAATATTGTTCACGATGAGGCAAATTTTTCCAAGATGCCATATCGAACTTCCACAACAATCACATATGGGCTGATGAGAACCCACATGCCAATAGTTGAAAGCCGCCATCAACACCAGTTCATTTGAAGTATGAGATCCGAATTGTGGCGACATTTGATAGGTCCATTCTTTTTACCAGCGAGACTTACTGGAGACGTTTATCGCCAATTTCTTGAGAACATGACTTGCCTCCACTACTGGAAGACGTCCCATTACAATAAGATCGAAAGTGTATTTCATGCACGACGGCGCTCCAGCTCATTTCAGTTTTGCTCGTAACTATTTGAACACTTTATATCCACGCCGTTGGATAGTTCGAGGAGGTACACAACCTTGCTCCGCGGTCTCCAATCCTAATGCATTGGATTTCTCTTGTGGGTCACCTGAAACATTTGTTTTATACAACAACAGTTGAAAGTCCCGAAGAAATAAGGGCTCGCCATAATCGCATCTGGATACATCAGCACCACACGGCATATTGAAGTACCGCCAATCAATGCGTCAGCAGAAATATGAGGCCTGATTGACCTGCGGAGGTGCCATTTTCAACATTGTTATAACCGTTAGTGCACACTGCTCGTTCTATTTGCTGGTATATTCTTCTGTGCATTAATGTGATTATTCTTATAATTAAAATAAATTGAATGAATTTGTTAATTACCTTTTCCAAAGTTTAGTGTTACTGTTATTATAACTTAAGTTTTAAATAGGCTCATCACCTTGTATCTTGCGAAACGAGGCGTTTTCGGGTAGAAAGTTTATTGACACATTATCTTTATATATTATGCAAAGAATATCATACGAATTTTTCGCCCAATATTAATGATACACGCCTATATAATATATATGATGATAATATATACTATATATATATATATATATATATAGTAATATATTAATATATATATAATATATAATATATAATAATATATATATATATTTATAAAATATTATATAAATATATAATAATATATATAATATATATAATATATTATATATTATATAATATATATATATAGTATATATAAATATATATTATAATATAATAATAATATTATATATTATATATATAATTATATATTATTATATAATAAATATATATATAATATAAAATATAATATATATAATATATATATATAATATCAGTAAGTACTGTAGATAATACTAAGTTTCATACATAGTATAATATATAAGTTATGTGTAGATTATAGTAGAAGACGTTAATATATTATATGAGTTATAATAAAATCTATTGACATATTGATTGAGTGATTGTAGAGTATGAGTAAGTAAGGAGTTATATAGAGTAATTTATAATAGAGTTAAGTAATTTTGATCTGTGATCAATAGAAATGTTTAGTATATGGAAGGATGGCTGATTGAAGATGAAGGTTTGTAAGAAATACAAGTTATTAGATAGTAAGAGTAAGTCGCGTATGTGTAGAGAGTATTAGTGATCATATGATTGTAGAATAATTAATTGTAATGTATAGAGAAGGGTTAGTTAATGACGATAGTTAGAAGAAGAAGTGATAAATGATGTCTAGACCACGCGTCCTGTATAATGATATAGCTAACGCTATCGAGTGAGTTGAGCGGTGTGTGGGGTGAAGATGAAGAAGGAATATAAGCATGATTATGTCATCCGTAAAAATTAGTATAATCAAGTGAGAGTATATGAAATCATGGGAGAATAAATAGTAAGGTGCGCACAATATCCGAAAAGAATAGGTAGGCCATGTGTTAAGTCTCCTCACCCGTATTATCATTTATTAGATTGATCGTTTGTTATATGCTGGAATAATTTGCGAATGATACTTTATCTAGAAATTAATTCCACGCGCTATACATGTGAGCTGACAAAGTAATGGATAATCGCAAATATTAATACTTGAGCCGCTTATAAAATTTATATGTTATGAAGGCATTCGAGGCGTGATATGCTCACGTATCAGTATATGTCTGACGGGATTATCAGCCTTGGCCCAGTGGCCACAACCTACCCTCTCACAAAACCCGCCATCACTCCAATTAAGTCGACGCATGTCTTTTCTCAGTGCATTAGACTTTGCAATGATCGAAAACGTCAGTTCGAATATTGTACGATGTCTCCTTCCAGGTATTATGTCCTGATATCTAGTAATCTATCTTTAATCCACGTGTTAGTCGTTGGCTGTATCTGTTGCGCATCTCTGGGGTCGAATTCTCTCGACACCATCTGGTAAGAGACACATCTATATTAGACACTTCTAGTACGTTAGCAATTACTGTACTAATACATATCCGATAATTCAATGTATCGTATCATTTACTGATGTCATTCGTGTTATGCCAATCAACCATTTCTCAACTTATTATTCATTTTATTCTCTCATTTATCCCTTTCTTCACACCACACAAAACTCTCTAATACGTTCATTCTTCATTTTATCAATACTTCTCTCACACCTCACACGCCCCTAAGATTGTTCATCTGAACACATTGAACTTTAGATCTATACCCTTATTCCAGACCATAGTCTCACTACAATATATATTTATATATATATATAATATATATATAATATATATATATAATATATATAATATATATATATATATATATATATATATATATATATATATATATATATATATATATATATATAAATAATTTAATGTCTTAAATAATACCTAAGAAACGAATACTTACAATTTAATATACATGCTTTGAAGGTAGTGAAAAATTGATATAGTTCAAGTCTAAAACTAGTTCATTTCTTAATATTTTTTCATTCAATCCATACAAAAGAGAAGTAACAACTTTCATAAACAGAGAGGTAATTCTTAACTCTCCTTCTTTTGTTTTATTTGTAAGATCTATTATTTGAGGTAACCCCCTAATAAATTAAAACAAAAATTAGTAAAACAAAATATGTAACCTATTATAAGTAAAAAAAAAAAAACAAGTAATGAAATTTCTGAATAAATTTTACCTATTCTTTTCAACATTGGTGATTACATCTTTCTTTGGAGTTAATATATTTCCAAGGTCAACCATTTGCTTACAAAAGGGATACTTAACCTGGAAAACAAACAATTAAACATGTAAGGTTAATCTTTATATTAAATTATAAAGCCACAAAATATTAAATGTTACAGGATTTAGACAAACTAAAGTTCCAATTAAGAATGTGCTTATTCACAATCAAAACTACACACCCTAAATAAAATAATGAAAACAAAAATGTGAATTAATTATATTATTAGCTATTCATAAAAATTCATCTGTTACTATATTTTAATTATTCGCATCATCAATTCAATAATTCAAAATTTTGCTATTTATGAAGTACATAATATATTGAGAGTAATATTAAATAAATTACACTAAAAAACGAAATACTTATAATTATAATAATAGGTTTTAAGAAGAAGAAGAAGAAGAAGAAGAAGAAGAAGAAGAAGAAGAAGAAGAAGAAGAAGAAGAAGAAGAAGAAGAAGAAGAAGAAGAAGAAGAAGAAGAAGAAGAAGAAGAAGAAGAAGAAGAAGAAGAAGAAGAAGAAGAAGAAGAAGAAGAAGAAGAAGAAGAAGAAGAAGAAGAAGAAGAAGAAGAAGAAGAAGAAGAAGAAGAAGAAGAAGAAGAAGAAGAAGAAGAAGAAGAAGAAGAAGAAGAAGAAGAAGAAGAAGAAGAAGAAGAAGAAGAAGAAGAAGAAGAAGAAGAAGAAGAAGAAGAAGAAGAAGAAGAAGAAGAAGAAGAAGAAGAAGAAGAAGAAGAAGAAGAAGAAGAAGAAGAAGAAGAAGAAGAAGAAGAAGAAGAAGAAGAAGAAGAAGAAGAAGAAGAAGAAGAAGAAGAAGAAGAAGAAGAAGAAGAAGAAGAAGAAGAAGAAGAAGAAGAAGAAGAAGAAGAAGAAGAAGAAGAAGAAGCACAAGAAGAAGAAGAAGAAGAAGAAGAAGAAGAAGAAGAAGAAGAAGAAGAAGAAGAAGAAGAAGAAGAAGAAGAAGAAGAAGAAGAAGAATTAAATCAACATGTAAGGTCAATCTTTATAACAATTTATATTGCTACAAAATATTAAATAGTCCTACAGGATTTAATCATACTCCGACGCCATTCTATTGCAGTCGAAGGGCACATTGAAATTTGCCACAAGAAATGAGGCTACAGTTAAAAGACATTTTTCCAAAATTTTGTCATTTGATAAAATACTTTTAAACTAATAACTATCAGGGAATATACAGCCACTTTAAGATTATTTATTTATTTATATATTCACTTATTTACCAACCCTTATATAAAAATTTAATTACTTCAGCTGGGACAACGTTGTGATCTTTGGTTCTAACATGGAGGTTTTAAGTTTTAATTGGTATTCCAGATGCTCATCTGTCATTTGATTTCTAAACGAATTCTCAATTTGTCCTAAGTATGAAAATGTTGATTCACAACAGTATGTCGTAGAAAAGCATGAAATCAGTCGGCATGCATGTTCCCGAAGGCGAGGGTACTCTACAGACTTTTCCCAAATTTCACAGGATTTTCCGCAATTTCAAACAGAGATTTTAGGGTGTTACCTTCCAACAACTAAATAAGCTCCATTTGTAACTCTTTACGTGGGTTTGATAAACCAAGTAAGCTAGTTTCAAGGTGATATCATACTTTTCAAAGTCAATAAACCTTTCATTATATTCGTTTATTAACGATTCTAAAACAGATTAATACATCATAAAAGATTCACGGTTATGCTCTTTTTCATTAATTATTTTTGTTAACTGGCGAAAGAGTTCTTCTGAAAGTTTCGACTGGACAAGAAAAGTTTTGAAAAATGATAGCTTCTTTCTAAATGTCAACATTTTTGTCACATATCATACATAGATTTAGTTTTACTCTGCAGAAAAATATTTAATTCATTTTGCTTCTACATTATACCACAAAGAAAGGCAACATCTCTGAGAAAATCAACATCTGATATTTCACAATTATTAGACAGTCGCAGAGATTATATTTTGTCTAATACTAGTCCTTGTGATAACCAACGTACCTTTGAATAATAAGGAAAAAACTACACTGATAACAGCATCCATCACGAGAATGTTTTGAAACTATCAATGCCTCTTTGCATTTGTTCGAATATAATGCACAATACCTATAACTTTTTTCAATGTGTCATTTAAAACGGCAGATTTGGCACAGATTTTGCTAATGTAAAACACAATGAAAAGAAATTAGTGTATTTGGATCTGACAGTTTTCTCTTTTAAGATATGAAATAAATCCATCGATCTTAACATTTATAGATGGATCACCGTCTGTACACTCACTAAGTTAGTAAAATTTACTCCAATATCACAACATTTATCTTTAAAATTGTTGAAAATATAAATTGCAACAGTCTTTCCCTTAAGGTGCGTAAAGAGAGCAATTCATCTAAAAATATCGAGTAATTAACATTTTCTTTTTGAATTATTTTTTGAAGTTGCAGAGATACATTGTGAGCTAACTTATGCAGCAGATCTGTATTAGCTCTTCTTCAGAGAAGGTGACTCGGAAACAATTCTCGGAGAATATCGAGGGAACGTCGAGGTGTGTGATGTGGAACCATCTTGCTGGAACCATACTTCTTTCGGAACATGATCGTTGAGTAACTCGTTGACTTTTGGGCGGAGAAACTTCTCGAGCATTTCAAAATAACGATCTGACATTCCCGTCACTGTACTCTTCGAAGAAATATGGACCCCACAAACCGAAATCACCTATGGCAAACCAGACATTAACTTTAGGACTGTGGAGAGGTCGCTGGTGGAGTTCCTGAGGGTTACTGCCAGATCAGTACCTAAAATTGTTTGTTGACTATCCCCGTTAAATGGAAATGTGTCTTAACACTGCAGGTCAGAATAGCTATTGGGGGAACGTTCATAAAAATATACCGACACAGATTGTACGGGTTTCATGGTCTCTCTCCCTAAACTCTTGCAAGACCATTAGTTTTTAGTGATACATGTGAAGTGTCCTGAGTAAAATTCTGCGGAAACTACGGTCAGATACGTGTTGGGGAGCCGCGTTTCCAAGAACGCCTGGGAGACTGCTGTATCGAAGCTCATGTAGCGGTCATATTTTAAGGTCCAGTTGCCGTCCTGGATCTACCAATACTTAATCTTTATGCAGCCGAGCCTGTTCGTCTGAACTTTGAAACCCAAAGATGATTTTTTTTCCATCCGAAGCATGATACTCAGATGAATGCCAATTTGGGAAAATAAAGGTTAACACGGATGATACACGCAGACAGCAAGAAAAAAAAAAATATATATATATATATATATATATATATATATATATATATATATATATATATATATATATATATATATATATATATATATATATATATATATATATATATATATATATATATAAAACTTACAATGATGGTGAAACAATTTTTTAGGAGAGTAGTTAAAATATTTCGAATGGCACTTTTTCTGGCTTCTCTTTTCGTTGCCCCAAAACCACAGCTGATGAAATTTATGTTCGTTTTCCACTCAGTCATTATGATGCATCTCCTTAAGGTAATAAAAATGAGATTATTATTAAAAGCAATTTCTTTAAAGACTAGAAGTATATTTCAAGATTTCACCGAGAAAGTATCATTACCATGATGATTTTGAAGTTTGAGTAAATTTAAAGGAAACTTCATCAAAACCACTAAATTGGAGTGAATCTCTGACGAACTTTTCTTTATCCAAGTAACCTTTATAATCTTTTAAAAGCAAAATAATCTTTTTCCCCTGCAGAGTGAAGAGCTTTGAACATATCCTGAAATGTCAATTTTAAGATTGGTCAACACAATATATCTTATCCCGCAATTAATGGGAAATATTTTATTTAAGCTTTTAAATTAATAATTATAATGATTTAAAAATAATTTACACACATTACCTAAATATTCCTAGGAAATTGGTAAATAACCGAAATTACTTTAAAGTTTTCTTAGGTAAACATGAAAAAATATTTAATTTTCCACAAAAAAAAAAAAAAAAAAAAATCTAATCAATAAATATTACTAAAAGGTAAACAACTAATTAGCTCATTAAACATATATCTCAACATGCAATAATCTGCCTATTATTTTTTAGTTACCAAATGGAAATTTTCTAAATTTTTTTTGTAGAAACGTCTTTAATATACAAAGGATTTAACATTAAAAACTCTTAATAACAATACTTAAATAATTTTTCTTTTTTTTAAAAGCCTACAAGGTCTAAAAATTTAATTATTTACTTTGAGAAATAAATATTACATAACTTATAATTTTTAAAATTAAGAAAGAGAGTTAACAAATAAAAAGAAACTTACAAATTTATTTGTGCCTCCGTTAAAGGCATAAGTGTAGGTGTGATAGTCTTAGTTTTTTGGCACTCATCAGAATTTACCAAAATTTCTGAAAAGAAAAATAAGTAATATAGTGAATTTATACAATTAAACAGACTTAATAGTCTAACACTTACTTTACTTATATACAACTTAAAAGAGAAGCAAAGTTGAACAATATATTATTGCCAAACCTTAATGAGATCTTTATATAAATTAAGATATTCCCATATAAAACGAGGAGAAAGAAACATTAATACTCCTCCCAATCCCCTCTCCTCCCGAAAGACATGAGCGTAGTAAGATATATATATATATATATATATATATATATATATAAACCTTTTAGTATATATCCAAGTAGAAATATATATATATATATATATATATATATATATATATATATATATATATATATATATATATATATATATATATATATATATATATATATATATATATATCTTTTTTTTGTGTTTTATTTCTTTTTTTTAGAGTATCATGAGGGGACTACAGGAAATCGAACTTTAAGGCCAGCTATCCCAAGCCTGCTGCCACCACCAAGTGTTTGCAGCCGAGTTTTAATTCTTGCCCCCAGGAAGATAAAACTCCAACTGCTACAGCGGAGGATTTGAACCAGCGTCCTCTCGCATGAGTCGGCGAGTCAAGCTCATACGCCACGAGGCGTTCTAATATATATATATATATATATATATATATATATATATATATATATATATATATATATATATATATATATATAGAGTATATAGTATATATATATATATATATATATATATATATATATATATATATATATATATATATATATTAGGGATGTGCCGAATAGTGAAAAAGCCGAATACTGAATATTCGGCTAAAAGTATTCGGCCGAATACGAATATTCGGCCGAATAATCACTTCGCTGGTCCGGCCTGAATATTGTTCCTCCAAAGTCTGGTCAATCCATTGTAAAAATACAAAGAAAACTGATCTTCTTAACAAAATAAGAAATTTGATGATCTTGGGCAGATAAAGAATCTGAAAGATTCCAGCACTGATTTTCTGTATCGGTCTGCCGCAATCATGGATCCCTGGCTTTTGTATATTCCGAGAATGATGTACCTTATGTGTAACGCAGCCATAGATGCGTGGCCTCTCCGGCATCAGTGGCAGCAAGTTACTGCGGCTCGATATTTGGAAGAATGTATCTAGTACAAGCCTGCGGTGGTGATGCCAATTATCCTGATGGATAATTGGTCATCCTCTTAAATATGAAGTTTGAGTTGAGTTCAATGCTGTTTCCACCAGATATCCAACTGATCTCTAGCTAGAGCTGTATTTGTTAAGCTGGTCCTAGCTGGCTTGAGGTTGCATGAAACACTACAATTCAAAGTGGCACAGAGCAGCCATTTGAATGTAATAGAGAAGTGGTGAGCTGTGAGGCCCCAGCCTGATAAAATCCCCAAATAAAGGAGCAGGCCCTACACTCTGCCAGTGGGACTCCAGCACACAAATGCAGGTGAGTGGCGACTGTTTATTGACACCTCCAAGAGCAGTTAAAAGTGTGTGTTGTTACACAACGGCAACAGGTATACTTCGGTTCCAGTAGGGTACTCTGTACGGATGAGAGGAGAATGCAAAAATCAAGACAGTTTAGAGAGGCTACAATATCAGGTACATGGATGGTAAATATGCGTCGACCTCAAAATGGTAAACATTTTGCTCGGTCAGCAAGCAGGTTTCACCAAATATTCCTGCTTCCCGTGCTATTGGGACAGCCGGGCGGCAAAGGATCACTGGACCAAAAGAGAATGGCAACCGAGGGAAACCTTGACGCCAGGTGACAGGAACATCGTACGTGAACCACTTGTACAGAGAGAAAACATCATCTTACCTCCAATGGGGGGCCAAAGATGTAATGCAGTGGTACGTGAAATGTATAACATGACTTTCATTTATGTATTTTTAAGGTAAAGGCTATGTATTGTCATTGCAATACTATTTTTTTTGTTATATATTGAATGTACGCTGCAAAGGCTCAATTGAAAATAGTGTAAATATGTTTGTATTTTATGAGTGAACAGTAGCCAATGAAAACTCGTTTTTTAAAGCTTAATTTTGAAATCTAAGTTATCATTGGCCATTATTGACAAAAGCTTTATTAATGTTGATTTGATTATTATTATTATTATTATTATTATTATTATTATTATTATTATTATTATTATTAATATTTTTAAAGCATTTGTAAGGATACTACGTCTTAATAAATATTTATAAATGATTTTATATATATATATATATATTTAGAGTATGAATATATATATATATATATATATATATATATATATATATATATAGTATATATATATATATATATATATATATATATATATATATATATATATATATATATATATATATATATATATATATATATATATTTAGTTATTGTTGAATAAATGTATTTTATAAGGTGAGGAAGTGCAATATCTTCAATGTTGTTAGTCTTTCATATTTTTGTTTTTCAACGAAAATTGATATTTCTTGAGAAGGTGTGTAATTTTACAAGAAATACCAATCTTACGTACTTACTAAATATCTGGTATATATTTATCTTCATAAATTAATTGATAAATGGATACATCATTGTAATTATTGTTTTAAAAGTTATGATTGGTTAATAAAGCGTAAGCTAAGCTACTGGGAGTTATATAAATAGTAAAATTATGAATATTTGTTATCTTTTTGCTTTTGTTGTTGCCCATCTGAGGTGTATATTTTAGTTGGTAGCCGTTGACGCCTTATATCCGATCAATTTTATTTTTGTCAGTGTCTGTATATTTTGTGTCCAATTAGTGATTATTTTATTATTTGTTTTACAAAGTAAATGTATTATATGTTTAAAATATAATATTGTGGTAATTCAATGTGGAAAGTTTTGCTAATTATTTTGTAGTAAAGATAAAGGTATTTTAAGAAGTGTTTTCAAATTAATTTGTGTTTATATTTTGTGAATATTTTATGCATTTTGATCTCAAAGTGTCGTCTGCAAACTATAATTTTGCAAGGTGCATTATGTCCGATTGTTGCTAGGTATAACTGGCAGGTAAGCTCTTGTATTACTGACATTTGTTTTAAAGTGTTGCAAATATTATTTTGTGCTAATAAATATAAAACGTTTAACAGTTTGATATTTATTGATTTTTAATATATGGTTAAATTGTCAAAGTCACTGTTTTCTTGTTTAATTAAAAGATTTGTTTAATTCACTAGTAGGCAACTCTTTGCATTGTTGTGACAGCTGTGTTTATAAGTCAGCTGTTCTTGTAGTAAATTTTGTGCACACTTATAAATCGACATACTTATGTAAATGCTAAAATCATTTAATTTTCAAGTAGAGATTTTGTATTTCTTATTTAAACGACCAGTCTATATGTTTTTATTAATATAGTCTACATATTTTATATCCATTCTTGCGCATAAATGTCTATGTATATTTTATAGATACATATTTATGTTCAAGGATCTATATAAATTTAAAGATAAAGTATTTTATATTCTTTAATTGATTAACAGTATAAAATATAGCATTGGTATAGTACTGTGATTCTATATATTCTATGCGCATGTATGTAGATATCTAAGGACATCTAACTACATGTTCGTGAATTTATAAAATCGTACTTCATAAGAACAGTACATTTTTATATTTTTTTTTATTTAAAATATAATTGGTATTTAGTGTTGTGGTTCTATATATTCTATGCGCATGTATGTAGATACCTAATGACATCTAACTACATGTTCATGAATTTATAAAACCTAGTCTTGTAAGTACAGCACGTTTTTATTTATTTTTTTTTATTAAAATATTTTCTAAAATTATTCCCGTAGTTTCTTTGAGTGTTTCCAAACGTATTTTACTTTCTTATTTATTTGAATTTTTTAAGTAGTAAATATTCTAAGTCTTAAAGACATTGGTTTCATGATCAGAACATTGATCATTAAACAGGTGAGTTCATTGATAAGAAATAATATTGACTGAACGGTTTTCATATAAGGTAAACGAACTCGGTCAAACCGTTGTTCCACTTGAAGGGTCTCTAAAAGGATAAGTTGGTGAGTTTTAAGTATAGAGTTGCACTGCAATATTGCACAGGCCGATAGCTCATTCAACAGGAGGCCTGGATACTGTTACAATACAGGTTTGAGAATCTAAAAGGTGTTAGTTGATTGGATTGTCACGGGGGCCTGGCCAAAGGATTTGTTTATCAGTTTGAAGAGTAAGTTTTGACATAGAATTTATTATCTTTCAACCAATCGCATTACATTATTAAATGGGAATGCCTGTCCGGAATCTTATTTATTAGATGAGTATACCTGTTCGGGAATACATTATTAAATGGGTATTCCTGTCTCGGGATCTTATTTTATAACCCTTCAGTCAGTATTTCATTATCAATGAACAGCTTGTAGTGAATTCATTTTGCTATTTGTTGAATATTTGAGCGCAGGATCATTCGTTTGTAATTTTGCTAAGACCTGTGCCAGAACTAGTGTTCAAGTGTCGCAACAAATATCCCAATTGGTGATATATGATATATGTTGATATTGTGTTTTTTTTTTAACTGTCAATACAGTCATTCGTACGATTTGTTTTATTGAAGTTGAACATATATCATTTTTTTTTTTTATATTGGTGAAATAGCAATTTTGTTATTACAACAATATTAGTTGTTTGGAAACAGGAACACTGAAATAATTTTAGTAATATATTTTATTTTTTTATAAATATATATATATATATATATATATATATATATATATATATATTTATTAATATTGTTTAGATAGGCGTTAAAATTTACAAAGTTGAGCGAAGTAAAGTAGTATTTGTCGGAAGTTCCCGATTTTACCTACTTTGGGTTCTGGACCGAAAATACTACTTTCCCGCAAGATTTTGTGAAATTTTACTACAGATTGTTTAAACTAGTATATATATATATATATATATATATATATATATATATATATATATATATATATAGATATATAGTATAGTATAAGGAGAGTAGCAGTATATATATATTTATATATATATATATATATATATATATATATATATATATATATATATATATATATATATACATTTGTAATTTTGTGGTTAGAAATTTGTTTTCATGCGTTATCAATTGGAGCCAAATTTTAAAATTTTGGTAGAAAACGGGATTGTGATTCGTGCGTTGTAAAGTGACTTTGTTAGCGAACAATATATTTTGTAATTTGTTTTGGATATAACAATTATAACAATGGCATCCTCTAATGCTGAGTTTATAGAAATGTGCAAATCCGCTGGTTTTTCGGGTAAGGAACTCGCTGCCGGACTAAAGGATTAGTTAGCTACATAAGTTGGAAAAAGAGAGGCCAGCCCAACGGAAAGCTAAGCTTGAAGCTGAAATAGAAAAAGCTAGGCGCAGAGCTGAAAGACGTAAAGCTAGAATCGAAGCTGAGGCTCAGAAAAATAATAAAGTATTTGAAGAAAGTGTTGTTAGTTCAGAGAACTACATGGAACCTCATCTTTTAAAACTAGCATCAAACAGTCACACGCGAAGTCACAATCACGCAGACAAAGGCCATAATAGCAACAATAATTTTAGATCGAAAGGCGGGGGTTACTCGACGAATAGTAACCATAAAAACGGCAACCAACATACATCTAGAGCAACCAACAATGAAAGCAGGATCGGAAGTGGGAGTGGCGACAGACAGGGTCATCGTCGCAGTAGCAGTGAGCCAAGGGAGGTCATCACGTGCTTTAAGTGTCAAAGGAGAGGGCATCTCGCGAGAGATTGTAGAGCCCCTCCTTATTTCAACACCAGTGGTAGAGGACAAAGCAATTCAGGAAAACAGAAGGAAGAAACAAAGAGCACGGGAGCATCCGGAGTGTTTGATAGCGGCAAGAAAGTCCTGAGTAGTTCGGGTGAAGAGCCGTGTCTCCTGAATGAAGAAGTGAAGGTGGAATATGACGAAATGTCGCACCTACCTGTGACGTATGGGATGGTAAACGGCTACCAAGTCAAAACCCTCCGTGATACCGGTTGTAATATGGTGGTGGTACGGGATAAGTTCGTACCAAAGAGATGTTATGTGGGAGATAACATGAAGATTAGATTGCTGGACGGTACGGTGATTGAAGCTCCTCTCGCAAACATCGATGTGGATACCCCTTATTACGTGGGTAGAACAACAGCAGCAGTGCTGCCAGAAGTTGTATATGATTTGGTCATTGGGAACGTCAAAGGCGCATTGCCACTGACCCAGCCTGACCTCGCATGGGAGTCGACCGCGTGTCGAGGGCCTCGTAAAGTAGAGGTCGAGCATAACGGTAGAAGTATGCTGGTCCCCATCGCTGAGCACGCTGAAGAAGATTCACAAGAAGAATCTGAGCAGACAAATCATAATTTTGGAATGGCGAGTATGGAGGTGGAAGTATTTTACAGAGGGAAACCGTCAGTGCCACAATCCTTAGACGTCAGTAATAAAGATGTCAAGACAACCGCGGAGCCGTCACTGAATGTGATGAGAGGGTCCCAGCGTTCGTTTAAAGATGAAAGCGTTACAGGAGAAGAAGATAACGTCCCTACACAGCCACTAAGAGATGTTGAAAATGACACAGGAATAACAGATGTCCAAGAGACATCAGTGGAAGAAAGTACACAGTGGTCTGATGAAACAGATCGTACTTACGAAGAGGGTGAGATATTGAGAGGTGATGCAGTCGATCGCATACAAAGTTCTGAAGAAAAGAATGTTGTAGCTGTGGGTGAAGGGGAAATAACCCATGGTGAAGAAGAAGCTGTACCTCTAAAGAACATAACTGTACAGAAAGTTATAGAAGGGTGCGGCGAGAGTATTAATGAAATGGAAGATACGATGTTTCGAAGAGAGGAAGTTAAAGAGTGTGGTATAAAGGAAGTTTATGATGGAATGCCAAGACGCAGAGAGAAGTTAGAGAGTCATACTCAGCAATACTGCTGGGACAGGGAGAATTTATTGCGTCGAGGATTAAAAGATGGGAATAGAGAGAGAACAAAGTTCATTGAACTGTCTGAAAGTATGATAAAATCATTGTGCCAAAATACTTTGGAAAAGGGAGAGAAGTTGAGACACCGAGACTGCCATAGAGAAATGGTACAGTCGGTTGATGATGCAAAATGGCACAATGAATGGTGTGAAGATAAGCTGGTAAGAGAAGACATCGGAAATATGAAAACGTGTGGATAGTAAAGAGAGATATGTGCGGAGAGGATGATAGAACATACTTCGGGATGATTAAAGAAGGAATTTCAGGAAAGGAGAATGGAAGTAAAAATGGTTGTGAAATTGTGAAGTATGATGATGATGAAAAGACACATGTGAAGGATCATCATGTGCTGGAATTATTATTCGCAAGGGAGATGATAGGAGTTAGCAGGAGGGGCGAAAGGTGTCGGAAGAGACACAGAGAGTCAAAGAAATGTGTGATATTATGGAGAAAGTCGAAGAGAAATGGAGATGACGAAGAAAGAAGAAGATGTAGGTCTGGAGGAAAGGGTGTAAAGAGAACACTGATGGTTGTATACAGAAGTGAGACGCCGATAATCGTGGTCATTGTAATAATAATGGATGAGAGAAATGAAGCCGACTATTTTGTCGAATATAGTTTCAAATATTCTGTGACCTGGCGCGAACACCCGAATACTCGTAAGACTGTATCTACTAAGACTTCAGCAGGTTGTATGCCGAAGACACAATGGGTTCATCGTCAGAAGTCTCTGCCGAAGAAGGAGCACTTTGTAAATGAAACCCATGTTTTAAATATCATGTACATAAAAGCAAAATGTACCAATTTGCTTCATAATGAGGGGCCAAAGATGTAATGCAGTGGTACACGAAATGTATAACATGACTTTCATTTATGTATTTTTAAGGTAAAGGCTAAGTATTGTTATTGCAATACTATTTTTTTTGTTATATATTGAATGTACGCTGCAAAGGCTCAGTTGAAAATAGTGTAAATATGTTTGTATTTTAAATGTAAATAATAGCCAATGAAAACTCGTTTTTTAAAGCTTAATTTTGAAATCTAAGTTATCATTGGCCATTATTGACAAAAGCTTTATTAATGTTGATTTGATTATTATTATTATTATTATTATTAATATTTTTAAAGCATTTGTAAGGATACTACGTCTTAATAAATATTTATAAATGATTTTATATATATATATATATATATATATATATATATATATATATATATATATATATATATATATATATATATATATATATATATATATATATATATATATATTTAGTTAGTTGAATAAATGTATTTTATAAGGTGAGGAAGTGCAATATCTTCAATGTTGTTAGTCTTTCATATTTTTGTTTTTCAACGAAAATTGATATTTCTTGAGAAGGTGTGTAATTTTACAAGAAATACCAATCTTACGTACTTACTAAATATCTGGTATATATTTATCTTCATAAATTAATTGATAAATGGATACATCATTGTAATTATTGTTTTAAAAGTTATGATTGGTTAATAAAGCGTAAGCTAAGCTACTGGAAGTTATATAAATAGTAAAATTATGAATATTTGTTATCTTTTTGCTTTTGTTGTTGCCCATCTGAGGTGTATATTTTAGTTGGTAGCCGTTGACGCCTTATATCCGATCAATTTTATTTTTGTCAGTGTCTGTATATTTTGTGTCCAATTAGTGATTATTTTATTATTTGTTTTTACGAAGTAAATGTATTATATGTTTAAAATATAATATTGTGGTAATTTCAATGTGGAAAGTTTTGCTAATTATTTTGTAGTAAAGATAAAGGTATTTTAAGAAGTGTTTTCAAATTAATTTGTGTTTATATTTTGTGAATATTTTATGCATTTTGATCTCAAAGTGTCGTCTGCAAACTATAATTTTGCAAGGTGCATTATGTCCGATTGTTGCTAGGTATAACTGGCAGGTAAGCTCTTGTATTACTGACATTTGTTTTAAAGTGTTGCAAATATTATTTTGTGCTAATAAATATAAAACGTTTAACAGTTTGATATTTATTTATTTTTAATATATGGTTAAATTGTCAAAGTCACAGTTTTCTTGTTTAATTAAAAGATTCGTTTAATACACTAGTAGGCAACTCTTTGCATTATTGTGACAGCTGTGTTTATAAGTCAGCTGTTCTTGTAGTAAATTTTGTGCACACTTATAAATCGACATACTTATGTAAATGCTAAAATCATTTAATTTTCAAGTAGAGATTTTGTATTTCTTATTTAAACGACCAGTCTATATGTTTTTATTAATATAGTTTACATATTTATATCCATTCTTGCGCATAAATGTGTATGTATATTTTATAGATACATATTTATGTTCAAGGATCTATATAAATTTAAAGATAAAGTATTTTGTATTCTTTAATTGATTAACAGTATAAAATATAGCATTGGTATAGTACTGTGATTCTATATATTCTATGCGCATGTATGTAGATACCTAATGACATCTAACTACATGTTCATGAATTTATAAAATCGAATTTCATAAGAACAGTACATTTTTATATTTTTTTTTTATTTAAAATATAATTGGTATTTAGTGTTGTGGTTCTATATATTCTATGCGCATGTATGTAGATACCTAATGACATCTAACTACATGTTCATGAGTTTATAAAACCTAGTCTTGTAGTACAGCACGCTTTTATTTATTTTTTTTATTAAAATATTTTCTAAAATTATTCCCGTAGTTTCCTTGAGTGTTTCCAAACGTATTTTACTTTCTTATTTATTTGAATTTTTAAGTAGTAAATATTCTAAGTCTTAAAGACATTGGTTTCATGATCAGAACATTGATCATTAAACAGGTGAGTTCATTGATAAGAAATAATATTGACTGAACGGTTTTCATATAAGGTAAACGAACTCGGTCAAACCGTTGTTCCACTTGAAGGGTCTCTAAAAGGATAAGTTGGTGAGTTTTAAGTATAGAGTTGCACTGCAATATTGCACAGGCCGATAGCTCATTCAACAGGAGGCCTGGATACTGTTACAATACAGGTTTGAGAATCTAAAAGGTGTTAGTTGATTGGATTGTCACGGGGGCCTGGCCAAAGGATTTGTTTATCAGTTTGAAGAGTAAGTTTTGACATAGAATTTATTATCTTTCAACCAATCGCATTACACTTAGTTTGATAAAACAATTTGTGAAGGCCCTGGACCATGATGGTGAATGCTTCCGCTATATATGCTCAACGTTTCCTGGTCTGAGTGACGAGAAGAAAAAAGCTGGGATATTTGATGGCCCACAAATACGGACACTCCTCCGTGATGCTGCCTTTGCTACAACAATGACTGTGTTAGAGGCAAGAGCGTGGAATGCTTTTTTCAGATGTAGCACAGAATTTTCTGGGGAACAGGAAAGCCGAGAACCACTAACATTGTACAGGAACTGCTAGACAGTTTTCATTCTTATGGATGTAGAATGAGTATAAAGTTGCACTACTTACATTCTCACCTAAGAAAATTTCCGGATAACCTAGGCGATGTTAGTGATGAGCAGGGTGAACGCTACTCCATCAAGATCTAAAGTTCATGGAAGGACGCTACCAGGGCAAGTGGGATATCAATATGATGGCCGACTATTGTTGGAGCTTGATGAGGAATATTCCAGACGCTATGCACAGTAGATCGTCTACGAAGAGAAAGTTACTACCATCGTAGGTATGTTTACATTAACTAAACCCATTCCTTCTATTACATTCATTGTTGTCCCATATTACTCTTTATTCATAGTTGTATTATATGTTTAACATATATCTATCAAAGACATGTATCATATCATTGCGATTTGTTTCTCTCCCTTCATATATCCAATATATATATATATATATATATATATATATATATATATATATATATATATATATATATATATATATATATATATATATATATATATATATATATATATATATATATATATATATATATATATATATATATATATATATATATATCCCAATAATTGTGATAGACCCTCTTGAAAAAGGTAAAAATCATAAAATTTTACAAATCTGTGTTACACACACAATATCTCACAAATGCGATGTGATATGCAAAAACCGATTACATTTTTGGAATCAGCACATCAATAATCAATTGTAAAACCCCGTCCAAGAAATTTCATGTTTACCAGTGTTATATACAAAGTAATAAAACAAAAAGTAAATAACTATTTCTTACCTATAGCAAACCATTCACATATTAAAAATAATTAAATGAAAATTGAAAAGTTTCGTAGTTAAAGATATTAAACTAAACTTCATTTGAATAAGCTCTAAGGTTAAAATGACAAAACATTAGCAGTTCTCCATTTTCAGGGGATAACCTATTTCTTGTGGCTTCATAAATATTTCCTCCTGTTCTAAATATTCTTCACTTTCGACTGATGACGGTGGAGCTGAAAGGTATTTTTATTGCTAGTTTTTTCAAATTCATAAAACTATTTCCAGTGTTTTCCCACCAATTGAAGGGAATATCATTGTCTTCACTGGTCAAAGAAGGCAAACTTATATATTTGTTTATTTCTTGATGTAATTCCGTATGTAGCCTTTTACTTTTATGTACAATAATCACATCGTCAGAAGAATGGGACTTTCTTTTTTTCACTCTCACTTTCTTTTCTGTATGACGATTTTGATGCCACAATTCCTTTAAAACAATCCATTAAAGAAGTGAAAATGGAACCTTCAGCTTCACTTTCCCCACTACGTGAATCATCGTCAGCAGAAGAGTCAGGAGCTAAATTTTCATGCATTTCTTTCCATGCCTCAACGACCATATTTTTTACTGATTCATCGGATTCATGTTGAAAAATTAGCTTGAATCGCAGATCTAAGAAAGTAGCTACACACAAAGATTTATCACATAGAAACTTAGAAAGTCTTTTTCTACTGATTTCTTAAGCTCTTCAACGAGTATAATTATTCCACTGAAGCTTTTGCTTTTAATTGCCTTATTTAAAAATAGATTTATTGCTAAAATGGAAGGGATCACTTGGGCGACTGTTACTTCATGTTTAATGCTTGTTTTAGTGATGTTGTCAAATGGCTCAAGTAAATGGAATAATTTTGCCACTGAAAATCAGTCAACATTTTCTGATTGCATTCAGCAGCGTATATGGATAGGGGAACTTTTGTTCAAACAATCTTTTAAGCATATCATAAGTTCTGTTCCAGCGTGTAGAAACGTCTTGAATTAATTTATGCTGTTTGACATTCAGCTGCATCTGTAAAGTTTTAAGCTTTGCAGCTGCCGTTGCTGAATGGTGAAAATGAGAAGATATGCTTCTGCAAGTAAATATCTTTAACAGACTTCTGACATAATATTGAATCGTGAATGCATAGTTTCAACATGTGAATAAACATGAAATTGATAGCAAGCCACTCTCCTTATACCAGCTACCATGTTTGGTCCATTATCCCGTATCACTAAATGAATTTATTTTTTAGAATATTGAAAATGTCAAAGGCCCTTATATCTGACAAATGACAAAGATTTTCGGCATTTTGGTTTCAAAATTTGGCTATATTTTTATTTTTTTGGAAAAATAACTTGAAATAACTTTTCCTTTATGTTGACGTAATTTATTGTTTATAAAGCTCAATATTCGGTTCGAATAGTTCGGCATGTCGAATATCGAATATTCGGTATTTTTGGTCGAATAGCCGAATACCGAATACCTTACCGAAGTAATATCTTGTTATATATATATATATATATATATATATATATATATATATATATATATATATATATATATATATATATATATATATATATATATATATATATATATATATATATATATATATATATATATATATACATGGGCGTAGGCAGGATTTCATTTAGGGGGGGGCAAAGGTTGAGTGATATATATATATATATATATATATATATATATATATATATATATATATATATATATATTTAATATATATATATACATATATATATACATATATATATATATATATATATATATATATATATGCCAAATGCTATCGACATACTGAGAGTTCCAGCGGAGAATACTGTCTGAAGAAGCTAGCTGAATAAAAAGCACACAGCTAGTTGACTTCAAGCCAATATGAAAACGAAAACACATTAAAACTATAAAAAAATGTATGTTTATAATACGTTAGTAATTAGTAATTACTCCTTCAGTATCTATCAATTGATGTTCTTTTTTCAGTTTTTCTACTAACCTCTTAAAAACGTCGTCTGGCAAGCATCTAAGGTTCAGTATTTTTCTTTCGCCAAGATTTTGGGTACCCCAAAGCGTACGCCCATCTATATGTATATATATATATATATATATATATATATATATATATATATATATATATATATATATATATATATATATATATATATATATATATATATATATATATATTAATAAAATCTCCTCAATAACTTAAAAAAAGCTCAACCTTTAGGACATTGTTCGTAAAGTCTGTAGAAAATAAGATCAAAAACAAAATAAATATAAACGATAGATGTGTATATATATATATATATATATATATATATATATATATATATATATATATATATATATATATATATATATATATATATATATAGCAGGAAATTAATATTTACTTAAAGGATCATAATCAGTTTCAGTTTCTGTATGATGAACAGCTGTTTTCTACTGATGGCTCTTCATCAGGCCTTTAAGTTTGTGGGATTGGATGAACTAAGTATTAAAGTAAGCAAATAAATATAGGAGAAAAAATAATAAATATATATACATAAAGAAATGGAGAAATACATAGAGAAGATATATATATATATATATATATATATATATATATATATATATATATATATATATAGAGAGAGAGAGAGAGAGAGAGAGAGAGAGAGAGAGAGAGAGAGAGAGAGAGGAGAGAGAGAGAAAGAGAGAGAGAGAGTAGAGAGAGAGAGAGAGAGAGAGAGAGAGAGAGAGAGAGAGAGAGAGAGAGAGAGAGAGAGAGAGAGAGAGAGAGAGAGAGAGAGAGAGAGAGAGAGAGAGAGAGAGAGAGAGAGAGAGAGAGAGAGAGAGAGAGAGAGAGAGAGAGAGAGAGAGAGAGAGAGAGAGAGAGAGAGAGAGAGAGAGAGAGAGAGAGAGAAAGAGAGAGAGAGAGAGAGAGAGAGAGAGAGAGAGAAAGAGAAATAGAGAGAGAGAGAGAGTAGAGAGAGAGAGAGAGAGAGAGAGAGAGAGAGAGAGAGAGAGAGAGAGAGAGAGAGAGAGAGAGAGAGAGAGAGAGAGAGAGAGAGAGAGAGAGAGAGAGAGAGAGAGAGAGAGAGAGAGAGAGAGAGAGAGAGAGAGAGAGAGAGAGAGAGAGAGAGAGAGAGAGAGAGAGAGAGAGAGAGAGAGAGAGAGAGAGAGAGAGAGAGAGAGAGAGAGAGAGAGAAATTAAAAAATTAGAAATTAAAACCTTTTGCCAGATTCTATTAAAATTTTTTTAACATGTTTAGAGCCACAACAAAACGTACACCAAAAGATCAATAAGCAAGAGAGAGGTTACTTAAAAATAACTACCTGTTTCCACCGCCGCATTTCTCTTTTGAACTTGCTGCTGAAGCTTTAGATTTCTTGGACTTTAGACTTTTTCCTTCGCATAAAAAAAAAAAAAAAAAAAAAAAACTTTTGCAAATATTTATTTAAAATGAAGAAATTGTAAATATAGAAACTGCAATACCTACTATTCTCTTCCTATAAAAAAAAATATATAAAATTTACTGCAACCAAATAGGATAAATTAAAAGTTATGTTAAAACTGGAATAACTAATTTGCAGATCACAATAAAATGAAGTAAATTTAATTCAGAACTAATCGGAAATGTAAACAAAAGTTACGAAAAACCAGCAACTTCTTATTAATTCTATCTACTTAAAAAAATTAGAAAAATATTTAACCCATTCAAAGAAAATAAAATTTCAGGAGGTAAAAACTTTTATGTCTATTTTTAAAATAGAATTTATCATTTTACCTACTGTATAAGAGCATTTTGATATTCAAATTTCTGTCAGCAAGATTTAAAATTTAAAAATAACATGTGAATTTAAATAAAGAAAATAAATTTCCTATTAAAACAGAAAAATAAATAAATAAATTGGATTGAATAATGATTCAGCTTTTTTCATTATTAAAAGTATTTAAAAATTCTCATTTGTTTACCCTCAGTACTATTATTACACAGGTCAGCATAAAAAAAAAATTCTTGAAAGCGCTTTTGATTATTTAACGTGAATTTTATGTTTTTCGGTGTGCTGAATCCAAAAATAACATTCGTTTTTTTTTTACATAGAATATCACGTTTTTTAACAAATTAGGTACCTATGTGAATTAAGATATGTCAAAGGAAATGAAAATAGACATATAAATTGGATTTTTTATTGCACAAATTTCATGAAAATCAACTTTAAATTAAAATATGCTTGTATATACATGTTAAAATCGTTTCTTCGTGCCTTTAAGGCTCCTCTTCGTACATTTACGCTTATGGACAGCATCTGGAATCTCTATACAGCATCTAACAGTAATCGGCCATCATCGTAACGCTCCATCTCTTTGATGTCCTGGTGAAATCTTTCACCTTGTTCCTCACTCACAGCTCCCAAATTTTCAGGAAAGTAATCGAGATGGGAATGGAGGAAATGTACTTTTAAGCTCATTAGGCAACCTAAAGCTTGAAATGCTCTCAACATTCGTCCGACGATCTCCTTATAGTTAGGGTCCTTGTTGTTGCCCAAAAACTTCTGCACGACCTCTTTGAACGCTTCCCAACCTTCTTTCTGAGGATCTGTCATGGTCTTCATGAACTCATGGTCAGCTATAAGCCTTCTAATGTCCGGTCCGGTGAACACACCTTCCTTCAATTTTGCCTCTGTTAGACCTGGAAACTTGGAACACAAGTATTTGAAGCATTCTCCATCTTTCGGAAGTGATTTCACTAATTGCTTCATCAATCCCAATTTAATGTGAAGTGGTAGTAGTAAACTTTATGGAGAGGTACTAAAGTTTCTCGGAGGACATTTTTTTCACCGACTGTAAGCTCCCTTGGCTGCCATGTCTTTTTCGTCCAGTGATTTGTACGGTCTCGACTGTCCCATAGGCATAGGTAACAGGGGTATTTGGTAAATCCAGCTTGTTGCCCAAGTAGCATGCACAAGACCTTCAAATCTCCACACACTAGCCATCCGTGGTCTTCATATTTGAGTTTCCGAAGAACCATTTCCAGGTTTTCGTAGGTCTCCTTCAAGTGTACCGAATGACCTACAGGAATGGAAGCGTAAATACCACCGTTATTGAGTAATACCGCTTTTAGGCTTCTTTTCGAAGAATCAATAAATAGACGCCATTGAGATGAATCATATTGAATTTTGAATTGACCCATTAAACCTTCAACGTCTGTGCAATAGACCAAGTTATCTACCAGGGAAAAGTAAGGCACGAAATCCTTTTCACGATATCTGAACCACGAAAATGACACTCCAGGCAACAATAAATTCCTGCTTTTGAGCCTTGATCCGAGTAACTCTGCAGCATCTTTGGGAAGATTCAAGTCCCTTACTAAATCATTAACCTCCTCTTGAGAGAAACATTTTGGTCCTGTATCATCTTCAAAATCAGAACTTGATTCATCAACTGGTTCAGGTATAACTACATCTTCAAAGGAGTAAGGTATTTCTTCCAAGGTAGCTGGGGTTTGGGTACTGGAATATTTGAACCGTGAGGGATGGGGCGAATTGCAGATTGAAGATTGGGGTATGAAATGGAATGTTTCCATTTGGAATTATACCCTTTTACATTGCAAGAACAAAAGTAACAATCGTCACTATGGTTCTTCTGCTCACGCCATACCATAGGAATCCCAAAACGTAAAGCTTTTTTCTTACCTTTGAACCAATTTCGGAGATCCTCAACGCACCGTTTGCACACTTTATGAGGCGCCCAAACTTTATCTTCATCTCCAAGTTTTAGTCCGAAGTATGCCGAGTATACTTTTTTCACAAAATCTGTGATACTCTGCTGTTGCTTTAACACTGTATATTCACCACAAATATAACAAAAACTGTCTGGCGAATTAATACACTTCCGTGAAGCCATATCAATAACTTGGGAGAAACACGGTTGGTGAATGACGATATCTAACACAGACTGAGATGAAATGAGAACACGCGAGAAACAAACATGAAATTCAGATCACGTACGCACATGTCAGAGCTTGTACGCTAGGCTTACACAATGATGACCGAGGTTTAAATGGCTTCCTTCCCTTTCTTCAAAAAAATTAAATATATATTAGGGTGGGTCGATGTTACACTTTTTTGCGAATTTCATGAATCGTAAGGTAAAAGTAGTTGCAACCAGGGCTGGGGAGTCGGTGTCGGAGTCGGCAAAATTACCGACTCCAGCAGACTCTGTTCGAATGTTTTAAAGTTTAGACATCTTTAAAAGATTATAAAATTTAATTTAATTTATAATAATTATTATAAAGTTTAAACTTTTTCATTATTTTCTTTTTCAGAACAATTATTAGTACATAATTTACAATTAAATTCTTAATTTAAACTGCTTTTTCAAATCCATAAATATGAGCTGTAAAAGTAAAAAATCAGCAGTTTTTCAGTATTTCACTTTTTCTGAGGATAAAAATTATTATATATGCAATGTAGAGGTAGAAGGAGAAAAATGTCAATCAAAGAAAACTCCAAGAACAGGAAAAGAGTACCGGGGAAGAAACGCTCCTAGCAGAACAAGCAATTTAAAGCGTCATCTGCAACGTTGTCATTTAGAAATTTTCAAAATCGTTGAAGAAAAAGATAAGGAAACTCCGACTATCAAACAAAAGACTGAAGAAAAAAAAAACGAAAGCTCAGGGATCAATTGTTAAATATTTTGAACCCCAAAAGGTAACTGTCTTCATGACTAATGAACTATTCAAGCAATCCATTATTAACATGGTTGTAAAATGTGGCATTTCCCTAACTTTTTTCTCATCTGAAGAATTCCTGACATTAAATGGAGAAATGGCTAGAAAACTAGGTGTTTCTCTAGAAAGACATGATATAAGAGACATGGTGGTTAAAGAAGCTAAAAGCCAAAAAGAAAAACTAAAGTCGACTCTTAAAGGAAAATATGTTTTCTTAAAAATGGATGCTTGCGCCCGTCAGAGAACAAATTATTTTGCTATAAACATTCAGTTTTTGAGTGATGAACACAAAATTATGGTGAGAACTTTGTCAGTAACAGATACAAGGGCGCAACATGACAGGAGTTTTGTTCGTGGTCTTGTTGAGGAGGTTATTAAGGATTATGAAATTGAGAAAAAACAAATCCTAGCTATAGTCACTGATAATGCCTCAAACATGATAAAAGCTCTGGAAAAATTAAATGAATCCATGGAAATGGAAAATATTGAAGAGGAGAGTGAAGAAAATAGTGAGTTAGATACGATTTGTGAAACAGGTGTAACTGAAGTGACTGATTTCTCAAATATCACGCATATGCGATGTACAGTGCATACATTGCAGTTGGCCATTCATTAGTGACAGCTTAAAAAAAAACATGTTGCAAATTTAGTGTCAAGAGTGGGGAATATTGCCATTGCTGCAAGAACACCAAAAGTGGATAGTGTGCTTCAGCGTCGAGCAGGTAGGGGTGCCATAAAAGATCAAGTCACAAGATGGTCTAGCACTTATCTCATGATTGAAAGACTCTTGGAGTTAAAACCAGTTATGAAAGATATGGCAAACCCTAACGTAACAATGACAGAACATCAGTGGGAGGATGTAGCTCGACTTGAATCAATACTCAAACATCCTCATATTGTAACAAAAAGGTTGCAAGAAACCTCACTTTCTCCAGGATCATTTTTCAAAGAATGGATAAATCTTACAAATAAATTAAGACGTATAGGAGGAATGCTAACAGACAGCATAAGAAACTCAATGGAAAATAGAGAAAAGATTATCATGGATAATGATATACTACTGGCTGCCATTTTTATTGATCCTAAATACCGGATTCTTTTAGATGAAAGCCAAATACAGAAGGGAAAAACATATTTATGTGAATTAGTCATCCGCATGAAAGGAATTGATGAAATTTCTGATACTGTTCAAGCTGAAGAATCATCTACCTCTACAGAACTGGGAAATGAAAATAGTGATTTCGAAAGACAGCTTGACGTCAAAGAAAAAATTAAACGCCGTCGTGCAAATACATTTGCGGACTCTACTCAAGATGAAGATAACCCTCCAAATAGGTTTGCAAAACTCAGAACTGAAACTTCGATGCCATAAAGAAGGTCGAAAAAATTGATAGAACATCTAAAATATCTGTCCAAGAAGCAATACATATGTATCCTGAAGTTCTTCAAGATGCAGCTCGAATAATGACAGCATTACCAACAACACAGGTCAGCGTTGAGATTGTTTTCCGCCCTTCGATTCATTAAATCTGACCTTCGTTCATCTATGAAAGAGGACTTGATAGATGCCATTTTATTTCTAAGAAAAAATTCAGCATAGAAAATTTAATAGTTAGTTTTATAATTTATCTGCTTTAAATTACGTCAAATTAATTGTTCAAATGTATTTTGTAATCAGTTATACTGTATATAAAATAAATAAATAAAAAAGTTATATATATATGAGGGAAAACAAAAAAAATATATGAAAAAATATATATATATATATATATATATATATATATATATATATATATATATATATATATATATATATATATATATATATATATATATATATATATATATATATATATATATATATATATATATATATATATATACATAATATATATATATTGTGGCGTCTATTAGGGGGCAGGAGAAACGCTAGCCCCACTGACGACAGCTAAGCAGCCTCGGAAGAAGCATACTTATCGTGACAACCTCACTCTCTTCAACATCTAATATTCAATTGAAGGTGGTTATTCAACACCAGAACCATCCCCTTCAAATTGGTGACCCCGGAGTGACCTGTGCCACTGGAGTGGCACATCGAACACCAGCAACCAGTAAACCCATCTGCTCTCCAAGTTGTTCGCCGTGGTAAGACATCTCATGATGGTTGACACTCGCCGAAAGTGCTTCTTCCTGAAGAGTTTGTTTTACCACAATCGTTCAACGAACGTTACATCAATCAACTGCTTACCTCCCACACTGGTCAACCGATCGACCAACAAGCAAACTGGTCAGCCGACCAGCCATTCGATCAACCAAACAACCATCAAATAAAGTTTCTTCTACTGGGCGCTACTCTGTTCGGTCATCCTGTGCCTAACGCCTGTACTGTGCTTCTCACTGCAGGTGCGGACCAACTGCACGTAAGAGTACAGAGTGGTCGAAGCCTTCTCAGTGACCTTAATGTGTGCACACCTTGCTCTCACCTGACAGCTACTCAACCTGACGTTCTTCCAGGTTCGGAAAGCGGAGTGTGCTCGCGGCATTGTCACTGGGGGGAGTTCTGTGGCGTCTGGGGCAGGAGGCTGCTAGCCCACTAAGCAGCCTCCGGGAAGAAACGCCACTTTATCGTGACAACGCTCACTCTCTTCAACATCTAATATTCAATTGAAGGTGGTTATTCAACACCAGAACCTAACCCCTTCAATATATATATATATATATATATATATATATATATATATATATATATATATATATATATATATATATATATATATATATATATATATATATATATATATATATATATATATATATATATATATATATATATATATATATATATATGCTATATATATATATATATATATATATATATATATATATATATATATATTCTTTCTTTCTTTCTTTATCTTCCTTCTATTTTCCCAAGAATGTGAGTAAGGTGCGTGACGAGCAACGGAAAAGAAAAGCAGTAGAAGAACATGACAAAAGTCGAAAAGAAAGCCCAGCCTTACCGCCCCCTCTGTGTACCATTAATTAGATGAGAACTCTTCAAGTCAGAAAATCCACCCTACAGCAGCGATGGACCCTCACTATGGTAGATCGTCAATGTAAGGGTTCATCCCTTGGCCCAGGTGGGCCACAACCATACTCCCTCACAAAAAACCGTCATTCTCTCCTATTATGCACCTTTATTCTCGCCTCTGCCAAACTCACATTTCCTTCAGACATTCGTTTACTGACTCAATCCACTTTTCTTCGATCTTCCAGCCGGTCGGTTTCCAACACACTCGCCACTATACATCCGCTTAAAAACCGACCATCAATCATCCTTTCCACATGACCAAACCATCTCAACATATTTTCATTTATTCTCTTGTTTACCCATTTCTTCACACCACACAACTCTCTAATACGTTCATTCCTCTTTTTATCAATTCTTCTCACACCTACCATGTCCCAAAGATTGTCCGTCTGAACACATTGAACTTTAGATCTATACTGTATTCCAGACCAAAGTCTCACTGCTATACAATAACTAACACAGGTAACAACATACGGCGTCATGTAAGACCCTAGCACTCTAAAGACTTAGTCCCTATACATCACCAACAATTTAATTGTACCAGCCACCTTCCTGGCATCCAACATATACCTAAATATTTAAACTCCGAAACTTGTTCCAGCTGCTCACCATCTAACATAACTTCACGCAGGGACTGTCCTCACAACCATAACCTTACTCTTATCTGCGTTTACTTTCAAACCCCTCCTTTTACACACCCTGCTAAATCTCTCTACCAATCCTCTCAAACTCTTCAGATTCACCACACAAAATCATCCACATATAATAGGTAGGGCACTCTCCACTCATCTCCATTCTCCATCATTCTAACACCATTTCCTGTCACGCCCACCTTCAATTCTTTCTAACCCCATCCATATACAAGGAGACATAACACAACCCTGTCCTCACTTCGCTATTAATACTAAACCAATCACTTTTTGATACCATTTATTCTTACACACGCCTCATATCGTCACACATTCTTTTGATTCCATTCAAACCTACACAACACTACGCATATCACTAACACCTGCCGAGCTTCCTATTAACCCTATCATACCGTCAACAAAACCTAAATACAATTTATTCTTCTCCCTCATTTTCTCTATCATTTGCTTCAATGTAAATATTTGATAAACAGATCCTCTACCACTCCTAAACGCACCTTGTTCTTCACCAATCAGTCCTTCAGTCACTCGAGCCCTCTTTCGACCAAAATACCATATCTTCCCTACAAAACTCAATAAACTTATCCCCTATTATTTCTACAGTTCCCTTTATCTCCTTACCTTTATATAAAGGGTGCTATTACAGCTCTCCTCCAATCCCTCAAGGAACAATTCCTCCATAAATAACTTTGTACACAACTTCAAGGTCAATCCAATCACCATCTCGCCTCCGTTCTTGATCATTTCACCAGTAATTTCATCTATACCTTCAGATTTACCATTCTTCAACTTTCTCACTCTCCCCAAAATACCTATTCCTTCTTGCACCATCAAACCCCACACACAGTCACTATCACCTCTTTATTGCCAATATTATACAGATTTTCGAAGTGTTCTTTCCATACTCCCCTCACATCCATTTCATCAGTTACAAAAACACCATCCTTATTCATTATTCTGAGCAGGTTCCCCTTATTCTAATTATTAACCTTTCTTCCTTCAGAAGAGCTTCCTATTCCCTTGTATGTCTCCATTCATCACTCCTTCCAAACTGTTCATTTACCTCTTCTTTTCCTACGTATGCATCTTTAGCATTTCTTTTTTTATATAATTCCAAACATCCTTCTTTTAAAACTTCATCATTGCTTTTAGTACATTCAACCCCTCTTTTTTTTCTTTTAACCACTTGCATCACCTCTTCATTCCACCACTCACTGTTAGCATTCTTACTTCCTACTTTAGCACACCCACAACTTCTTTTGCACTGCTATCAATTGCTTACTTCATTTGCTTCCAGATTTATTCAGTTTCAACTTGATCACATTCAACTGATTTACTTGCGAGCGTTCTTACATACTTATCCTTATTACCTTGTAAACTAAACTTCTCACTCTTTTTACCCTCTTCCTTTTTGTGTAATATTATATATCTATTCCCATAACTAATTTTACATGAGGAAAAACAATGATCCAAATAATCCCATTCTTAAACCCCTCACTGATTTAACATCCAACACACATGTGCATCTCTTCTTCACCAACCACAAAAGTCAATCTTTCACTTCGATACCATCTCTACCTATAAACTCAAACATGTGTGTTTAAAAACACATACATCTCCCCTCACAGAAATCAATCACCTTCCTACTCTTTCGACCAAAATACCAGCATATATCTTCCCTACAACACTCAATAAACTTATTCCCTATAATTTCTGGTTCCTTTATCTCCTTACCTTTATATAGGAGTGCTATTACTGCTCTCTTTAATCCCTCAGGACTATTCCCTCCATTTCTCTGACACCCCAAAACCACGTGTTATACCATCCCTTTTTTTGATCATATATATATATATATATATATATATATATATATATATATATATATATATATATATATATATATATATATATATATATATATATATATATATATATATATATATACTATATATATATATACCGTATATATATATATATATATATATATATATATATATATATATACTATATATATAAATCTGTATTAATAGTCAATATTTAGGAGCTAGAGGAAGGGTATTGGTACTACTGTATAATTTAAAAAATCTTTAATAAGCAAGAAAATTAATTTTAAATACACAAAAAAAAAAATGTTAAAAAAATAAAAAAACCGTTTCTGCACAACCTTAAATATATATATATATATATATATATATATATATATATATATATATATATATATATATATATATATATATATATATATATATATAAATATATATATTAATAATAATAATAATAATAATATATATGATTAATAAGATTAAATGTCAAAAGTGACCATTTAAAAACATTACAGTGAAAAATTTAAGACAAAAAAAAAAGATTTATAAATGCATATGCCCTTCTTCCCTCACTTGAAACCCTAAAATTCCACTATCACTTAATTACCATCTAATATATTTACCATCTTTACCACCATAATTTTCCATCTTTTCCCCTGGAGTATCTGAGGACAAGTAGTGTCCTCTCAGGGTCCCTCTACATCCTTCTTTTTCTTTTCTATAAGTTGCAAATATCTCTATTAATACAAATATTTCAAAAATATTATAGAAAGTAAATAAAAACGTAAATAAAAATAGCAAAAGAACTACAACTAACATCTTAATATTCTTAATATACAAAAAAGTGGATAAAAAATTTATATCCAATTTAAATAAAAAACTGAAATTTTAAAAATAGCAAACAAAAGGCAAATATAATCCGAATTTGAGAAGTACAAGTTTTAAACTTATTTTAAAACATTATAATTTTATTTTTATATATAAGCAATTTTGAAGTGAAAATTAAAATATAATTAAAAAAAAATAATAAATTATAAAAATATTAAATATAAAATGGAGTAAGAAATAATTAAACTGATTTTATTATTATTATTATTATTGAAATATTCCAGTTTCGTTTACCTCTTTATTACCATTAAGAAATGACTAATAATTACTCCTAATTTCCTTTACAACAAAGAGCAAATCCTAAAACTTACTTTTTGATTTTTTCTCCTTTTTATCATTAGTAGTGACTTCATTATTTTCTTCTTCAAACCTCAATTTCCTTTCTATAAAGACGAAACGAATTATACAAATTGTTATAAGATTAAAAAAAAAAAACACATTCATTCTAAATTATATATATATATATATATATATATATATATATATATATATATATATAATTTATATATATATATATATATATATATATATATATATATATATATATATATATATATATATATACTCTCTATAATATATATATATATATATATATAATAATAATATATATATATATATATATATATATATATATATATAATATATATATATATATATATATATATATATATATATATATATATATATATATATATATATATATATATATATATATATATATATATATATATATTTTTTATATATATATATACTATATATATATATATATATATATATATATATATATATATATATATATATATATATATATATATATTTCTTAAACTTACATTCATTCTAATCTGAATCATTTTCAGTATAATTACTTGAAACTTTATATAAAATAAGAAAAGTCTTTAAAGAAACGGAGGTGATGTTCACGAAATTAGAAAAAAAAATACAGTCAATGAAAATTTATTTTTATTTTAATATGAAATTTTCAGAACGATAGTAATAAAATCCGAATCTTTCATACTTTTGGTAGAATTTGCAGTCTTAAGTGATCATAATGATAATAGAAAATATAAATAAATTAGTATTCAGAAGTATAATAGAGTTGGTGAAGGTATAGATGGTATGGAAGTGAAAAGTATGATTGATTTTGTGTTGGTGAAGAAGGTGTTGAAGTATGTGTTGGGTGTTAAATCAGTGAGGGGGTTAGGAATGGGATTATCGGATCATTATGTTGCTTTATGTAAAATTAAGTTAAGGGGGGCTTGAATGGAGAGAAAGGTGATAAGGAAGGAAGTGGGTAGAATTAAGAGTGAGAAGTTAAGTGAACAAAGTAATAAGGATGAGTATTTAAGAGCGCTGACAAGTAAATCAGCTGAATGTGAACAAGTTGAAACTGAACAAATCTGCTAGCAGATGAAGGAAGCAGTTGTTAGGAGTGCAAAGGAAGTATGTGGATGTGCTAAAGTAGGAAGTAAGAATGTTAACAGTGAGTGGTGGAATGAAGAGGTGAAGCGGTTAGAATTAAAAAAAGAAACGTGGATGCATGTACTAAAAGCTAATGATGAAGTTTCAAAAGAAAGATGTTTGGAATTATATAAGGAAGAAAAAAGAAATACTAAAAGGTGCATATGTAGGAGGAAAAAGAGGTAAATGAATAGTTTGGAAGGAGGATAAATGGGGAATTACAAATGATAGGAAGCTTTCCTGGAAGGAAGCGCGAAAGGTTAAGAATGAGAATAAGGAGGAAGCGCGAAAGGTTAGGAATGAGAATAAGGAGAATCAGTTTAGAATAATGAATAGGGATGGTGCTTTCGTAACTGATGAAATGGACGTGAGGGGAGTGTGGAAGGAACACTTTCAAAATCTGCGTAACATTGGCAGTAATGAAAGAGTGATAGTGAATGTGTGCGCAAGAAGGAATGGGTATTTTGAGGATGAGGTCATAAGTAAGAAGGTAGAGTGAGAAAGTTGAAGAATGGTAAATCTGCAGGTATAGATCAAATTACTGGTGAAATGATCAAGAACGGAGGCGAGATGGTGATTGATTGAATTTAGAAGTTGTGTAACAAAGCGTTCATGGAGGGCACAGTTCCGAGAGATTTGAAGAGAGCAGTAATAATACCTTTATACAAGGGTAAGGGAGATAAGGGAAACTGTAGGAATTATAGGGGAATTAGTTTATTGAGTGTTGTAGGGTAGATATATGCTGGTATTTTGGTCAAAAGAGTGCGTCGAGTGACTGAGGGACTGCTTGGTGAAGAAGAACAAAGTGCATTTAGGAGTGGTAGAGGATGTGTGGATCAAACCTTTTCATGAAACACATGATTGA
>JABUQX010038348.1:70000-73983 GCA_015478945.1 Trachelipus rathkii
TTTTTATTCTCTCTTTTTCTTGTTTTGACTCCTTGAGATGTTCTTCATATCTCCTATGGGCATCGCTCTTACATTTGTCAACAATTTTTTGAGTGATAGGAACTTTAAATGAATACTTTCATGAGATCTTATAGAATTGTGCACTGTTCTTTGAGAAATCAGACTATGTTCTTTCAGATTCTCCACTAAAATTGCTTAATTTATAGAAAACCCTCCTTCCACTGTCGCATTTCCATGCGAAAATATCAGTCCTAATTTAATAATTTGCCACAATTCCGCATAACATTGATTCTTAGGTGCTATAGAAGAAAAAAAACTCATCAAGTCTCTTAGAAGGACAATCACCATCCAAAATATTTTGAATTTTAATTCAAGGTAGAATGAGCTTCACTGCAAAGTAAGAGTATAGTGCTTTTTCTTTCTCGCACAGAATCTGGATTTCAGTTATGTGTGTACAATGCCCTCTAGCAATAAATCAAAATCTTTGTTCCCTTCGTTCTGGCTGATGAAAAACTATACTAGGATCCAATGATGAGAGCCATTGACAGGCTTGTACTTCAGAGGATATCTTTCTAATATCTTTGTCATTTTGATTTGCACAGTCTGGCATTCAAGTTTGTCATGTAAATCCAGGGTTCACACTAAAATTTTGAATTTGATTTCCCTGACTTTCCCTGACTTTCCCTGACCAAATCTGCAAATTTTCCCTGACCAGCGTGTGTTCGTTATTTTTGGTGTATAAAATATCTATTAATTATTATTGCAGCCTATTTACTCAGTTCATACATTAAATTATTGAAAATTTACTTTTAGAAATTGTTCTCATCAAATGGATGAATTTAAAAAATTTTTTTTTTTTTAGTAATAAGCCTATACCTTACCCATAGCCGTCCAGACAAGCTCTATTTTCAAAAGAAAAACAGTTTAATTTAATAAAAAAAAAAGAAATAAATTAAAAGCTTACATTAATAGCCTAGGTGAAAAGCGTCACTGTGATCACAAAAGTTCTAATGGGGAGATTTAGATTAACTTTTCCTTCTCAAATTGAATTTTTGATTTTATAGCGGCTTCTTCTGTTAAAGCCTTCAGTTTTTAACATCTTTCTCTGCTCTTCCAAGTTTATTGATCTGTAATGGATAATATTCTTTTTCCAACCTTTTTATTCCTCTTCTTTTTCTTTCCTGTTTGACTCTTTGAGATGTTCTTTAATATCTCCTATGGCAGCTCTTACATTTGTCAACATTTTTTGGAGTGATAGGAACTTTATGAATACTTCATGAGATCTTATAAGAATTGTGGCACTGTTTTTTTTGAGAAAATCAGACTATGTTCCTTTTCAGATTCTCCACTTAAAATTGCTTAATTTGATAAAAAACCCTCCTTCACTGTCCGCATTTTCCAATGCGAAAATATCAGTCTAATTTAAATAATTTGCAACAATCTCCGCATAACATTGATTCTCAAGTGCTATAGAAGAAAAACTCATCAAGTCTCTTAAGAAGGACAATCACCATCCAAAATATTTTGGAATCTTTATTCATTCATAATCTTAAGCTTCACTGCAAAGTAGAGTATAGTGCTTTTTCTTTCTCAGCAACAGAATCTGTGGATTCAGTTATTGGTGTACAATGCCTCTACCAATAAAGCAAATCTTTGTTTCCCTTGTTCTGGCTGAATGAAAAACTATACTAGGTCCAATGAGAGAGCCATTGGACAGGCTTGTACTTCAGAGGATATTTTTCTAATATCTTTTCTGTTCATTTTGATTTGCACAGTCTGGCATTCAAGTTTTTGTCATGTAAATCTAATGCAAAAAGCCTTAGTTGTTGGTTTGTAGCAGGGCATTTACTGGGACTTAAGAAATCTTTCCATAATATTAAGTACAAGACATTGTAAATCTGTGAACAGAAATGAAACAAGGTTCAGTTTGACGTCCAACCACTGGTCGTTAAAAGTTAAGTTTTTTTTTTTTGCTTGAAAATAATTTTAATAAAAAAATAATAAATACCTTCAAATGCAAAAAATCAAAAATCCCTTCGTCAAACCTCAACAAAAAAAAAACACCTCAAAAAAAGTATACATTCCCTAAAAAGAAAAAGATATAAACAGATTAAGTCATAAGTCATACAGTCTAAAACACATCCATATACCAATCAACCTTCAATCGGAAGGAATGAAATGGAACAATTCACGAACCAGAATAGGAAGAATAGTGAGGTAAAATAGTGAACCTAAAAATAGAAAGAAACAGGAAAGAAGTAGATTTAATGGGAATGTCATTCCCTCGCCCATCCTTTTCATCACTTATCAAATACATCTCTCATTCCACAATTATCGTAAGGGAAAAAAAAAATATATCAAAAATATGTAACATGGTCCATGGATCATTCTTCATATGTTTGGAAATTTTAAAATTTCCCTGTGACTTTTCATGACTTTTTTGGAATTTCCCTGACTTTCAACATGTTTTAAAAACGTTTCCAACTGACTTTCCCTGACCAATTTTTTTTTCCCTGACTTTCCCTGACTTTCCAGAAAGTGTGAACCCTGAAATCTAATGCAAAAAGCTTAGTTGTTGGTTGTAGCAGGCATTTTACTGGACTTAAGAAATCTTTCCATAATATTAAGTACGAGACATTGTAAATCTGTGAACAGAAATGAACCAAGGTTCAGTTTGACGTCCGTTTTTTTTTGCTTGAAGTCATTTTATAAATAAATAATAAATACCTTCAACTGCACAAAAATCAAAAATCACTTCGTCAAACCTCAAAAAAAAACACCTCAAAAAGTATAATTCCCTAAAAAGAAAAAGATATAAACAGATTAAGTCATAAGTCATACAGTCTAAAACACATCCATATACCAATCACCTTCAATCGGAAGGATGAACTTGGAACAACTTCTACGAACAGAATAGGAAGAATAGTAGGTAATAGTGAACTAAAAATAGAAAGAAACAGGATAGAAGTAGATTTATGGAATGTCATTCCTCGCCCATCCTTTTCATTCACTTATCAAATACATCTCTCATTCCAAAATTATACAGTAAGGAAAAAAAAAATATATCAAAAATATGTAACTTGGTCCATGGATCATTCTTCATATGTTTGGAAATTTTAAAATTTCCCTGACTTTTTTGGAATTTCCCTGACTTTCAGCATATTTTAAAACGTTTCCCTGACTTTCCCTGACCAATTTTTTTTTCCCCTGACTTTCCAGAAAGTGTGAACCCTGTATATATATATATATATATATATATAATATCTATATATTATATATATATATATAAATATATATATAAATGATAAATATTATATATATAATATATAATATATATATATATATATATATATATATATATATATATATATATAACAGGCGTATGATAGGGTTAATAGGGAAGTTTTGGCAGGTGTTAGTTGATATATGGGTTGGTGGTAAGGCTTCCTGAATGGAGTCAAAAGTAATGTATGACGTAGTGAAGCGTGTGTAAGAAATAAATGGTGTCAATGTGATTGGTTTTAGGATTAATAGCGGAGTAAGACAGGGTTGTGTTATGTCTCCTTGGTTATATCAATTTGTCTAGTGATGGGGTTATGAAAGAATTCCGAGGTGGGGATGGCAGGAAAAGGTGTTAGAATGTGTGGAGAATGGAGATGATGGAGGGTGCCCTACCTATTATATGCGGAGATTTGTTTCTGTGTGGCGAATCTGAAAGAGAGTTTGAGAGGATTGTAGAGAGATTTGGCTAGGGTGTGTAAAAGGAGGTGGCTTGAAAGTAAACGTGGATAAGAGTAAGGTTATGGTGTGAGTGAGGACACCCCTCAGTGTGAAGTTATGTTAGATGGTGAGCAGCTGAACAAGTGTCTGAGTTAAATATTTAGGGTATATGTTGGATGAGAGGGAACGGACGATGCAGAGTGTATTAGGAAAGTTGTGAAAGGGGCAGGAAGGGTGCTGGTGCAATTAAATCGTTGGTGAAT
>JABUQX010038349.1:0-7500 GCA_015478945.1 Trachelipus rathkii
CAAGAATATGAGTTTAAGTTTTTAAATGTCCTGATTTGAATAATTTTCTTATGCTAACTTAGGTGCAGAAATATTCAAGAATGTATAAGATTATATATTGTGTTTCAGACATTTGATACTCAAGTGAAATGAGAGAATCAAGGCTGATATAGAATCATTATTATATTGATATATAATATATACTATATATACTATATATATAATATATATATATAAATTAGTAATATAGTATATATATATATAATATATTATTAATTATAATATATATATTAATTAATATATATTTAACTATTAAATTATTATTTTCATATATATATAAGATGTTAAAGAAATAACATATAATGGGAAGGTAAAGAATTAACTGCCTCTCTCTGGGATTCGAACAACCGCATGCCTGCGGATTGTTAGGTAGTGACATATGTACCGGTTATAATATCAACTGAGCTATTCCCCAACCCAAAAAATTGATTCCAAGAACATCTATAAAGGCAACCGAGTTCCGTCAAGCGACATCACCATTGGTACCACACTGTCCTATTTCCCTCGTATCTTTATATTATTAGATGCTTAAAATATTGTCTATAATAATCGCAATTAGATAAGATGTTAAAGATATTAATATATATATATATATATATATTATATATAATATTAATATAGTATATATACTATATATTATAGTCTATTAGATATGATATATAGTATATTATATATATACGTATAATAATATATATATGATAAAGAATATATATCAATATATTATATATAATATATATATATTATATCACTATAAGTATATATATATTTCATATATATACATATAACTCCATGTATTTCATAATTTTATATGTATATAGCATTTCCTATGATGCTTGCCATTCAATTCACAAATAGATATTCGAATTCCTCACTCAAATAAGAAATTTAAACCATCTTTCCTAATATATTTATAAAAGAAAAAAAGCCACTTTGGACTGCTTTTTGAAATCTTTTCATTGTACTACATGTGGCAATCAAATTTTAAATTTTTTTATAAATGTTGTTAATATTATATATAAATGCAATATCTTCATTGAAATAAAAGGACTTAAACATTAATCTTCTATTAATTATATTTCAATTGCTCTTTTTATCATGCTCTATTCAACTTTCAAACAAACATTTATAGGTTTTTTTATCCAGAAACAATTAGGGAATTCCTCTTATATATCAATTTATAGAGACGAAAAGCAATTTTCAGTACATTTTTGAATAAAATTCTACTAGTAACAGGACGAATTTTGGTTACTTATACAAATTTCTTAATAAATAATGCAACATTTTTATTGATATCGTTGAATTAAAAGCTTTTCTGTTATTAATAATTTGAAATTACTTTTCCTTCGAGCTTATTTTCAAATTTTAAACGGACAAATCGTTTCTTCAACAAATAATTTAAAAAAACTTTCTTATATAAATTTGTATAAACAAAAACCCACTTCAGAGTACGATTTAGGAAAAAATAACCCATTTACGGTACTAATATATACTATATATATATATATCTATATATATAATAATATATATATTATATATATATAATATAAGTATATGTATAATATATATATATATATAGTATATATAAATATATATATATATATAATATATAATATCTAATATAATTATATAAATATAGTAATTATCATGAATCATGATAATATATATATTTAAAAAGTTCAAAACCTCAGCATAAGCCCATTTAAAGGAAGGAAATATTTTTTTAAAAAGTTGTTTCATAGAATCCGGACTCCATTGCGCAAGTAGTAGGTGGAAGTGTGAGAAAGTATTGTTGGTAGAATTGTGCAACTGAATTGTGAAAAAATGTCAATGATTTTTGAAATAAATGTGTTTTACGCTTATTATTCCTCATCTAGTTTGTTCCCTACCTGTGAATCGTTTCTAATGAATAAACCAAGAAATCACCGCTTTACCCTAATTAAGTTGTCAATGTCTTATACCACAGTTATAGGATGAGTTTAAAGTTTTTTTAAATGTTCCTGATTGATTAAATTTTTTCTTATTCTAACTTGGTGCAAAATTGCAAGAGAGAGTAGAATGATATTAATGTGGTTTCCAACATTTGATACTCAGGAGTTGAAATTGAAAGAAACTCAGTATATTAAGAAATATATGTAATAATATATAAATATATATATATAGACTATATATATATATATTATACTCATAATATATAGTAATATTATATATATATATATATAGTATATACTATTATATATATAAATAATTATAATATATAGTGTTAAAAGAAAGAACATATCACTGGGAAGGTAAAGAATTAAACTGGCCTTCTCTGGGATTGAACAACCGCAATGTTGCGTGTTTAGGACAATATGCTCGATGCTTTACTACTGAGCTATCCTCCAACCCAAAAAAGTTGGATTTCAAGAAGCAGTTTAAAAGCAACCGAGTCACCGTCAGGCGATCATCCACGCAGGTTGTCCAGCCTGTCCTAATCCCCGTTCTTTATATTTTAGATGTTAAGATCATTGCATTAATAATCGCAATAATAGATAAGACATGTTAAACGAAAGAAATAATAATGTAGACGGTAAAGAACTGTAACTGCTTCCCTCTGGGATGAACCACCGCATGTTTGCGTGAGGACAATATGCCCGGGGCTATACAACTGAGCTATCCTCCAACCCTAAAAAGAGGTTTCATCCCAGAGAAGGCAGTTAATTCTTTACCTTCTCATTATATGTTCTTCCTTTAACATCTTATCTAATTCGCGATATTATGGCAATAATTTCTAACAGTCTAAATATATAAAAGAACGAAGGATACGGACAGGCTGGACACCTGGTGATGTCGCCTATGAAACGGAACTCGCGTGCTTTATACTGTTCTTGAAATCCAACTTTTGGGTTGGAGGATTAGCTTAAGTTGGTAAAGCGCCGGCATATTGTCCTCTACGCGCACATGCGGTGGTTTCAATCAAGAAGAAGGCAGTTAAATTCCTTACCTCCCATTAATATGTTCTCTTCTTTAACCATCTTATACTAATTGCGATATTATGCAATATTTTTATTATTATAATATATAAATATATATATAGTATATTATATATATATAATATAATAATACTATATATTTATATATATATATATATAATATATAATATATATAGTTATACTATATAAATATATAATATATATATATCCAGTTAATAAATTAGTATTCATCTGTCCTATGATCTTCGCATTCAATTCACTACAGAATAATATCAATCCTTCACCAATAAGAATTTAACACCAATCTTTCCTATATATTTATAAGAAAAAAAGCCACTTTGACTGCTTTTCGAAATCTTTATTTACCCATGATGGGCTACAATTTTCAAACTTTTTTATATAAAGTTGTTAATATAATATATATTTATTATATCTTTCTTGAAATATAAGGACTTAACATTAATCTTCTAATATTATATTTCAATACTCTTTGATCATGCTCTATCTCATACCTTTCAAACAAACATATAGCTTTAATTTCCACCAATCATACAAATTATGAAATTCTTCTTATATGACAATTTATAGAAGACGAAAGCAACTTTCTGTACATTTTGAAAAAAAATTCTACTAGTAACAGGACGAATTTTGGTTACTTATACAAATTTCTTAATAAATAATGCAACATCTTCATTGATATCGTTGAATTAAAAGCTTTTCTGTAATTAATAATTTGAAATTACTTTTCCTTCGAGCTTACTTTCAAATTTTAAAACGGACAAATCGTTTCCTTCAACAAATAATTTAGAAAAACTTTCTTATATAAATTCTTACTAAACCAACAACCCACTGTCAGAGTACGATTTAAGGAAAATAACCCATCTTACGGTACTAATATACTATATATATATATATAATATATAATTATATATTATATATATATAGTATGTATGATATAATAATAATAGTTATATATATATAATTATATTATATATATATATATATATATATATATATACTATTTTAATATATATAATATACTTTTAAACAGTTCAAACCTCACGGAGGCATACCCATTTAAGGAAGGAAATGTTCGTTTTAAATAAGTTCTTTCATACGAATCGCCGGACTCCATTGTCGCAAGTAGCTAGGTGGATAGTGTGAGAAGTATTTTTGGTAGATTGTACAACTGCTGTGAAAAATTTGGCAATGATTTTGAAATATCGTGCTTTAGCTTATTTCTCAATCTATTGTTCCTAACCTAATACGTTCTAGAAATGAAACCAAAATACCGCTTCAACTAATCTAGGTTGTCCAATGCTTAATACTCAGTTAATAATGGACGTTTAAATTTTTTAAATGTTCTGATTTGATTAATTTCTTATTTCTAACTTGGTGCAAAATACAAGGAGAGGTAAGATGATATATTGTGTTTTCAACATTTGAACAGTCAGAGTTGATAATGAAGAGAATCAAGGTATAAAAGAATTAGTATATAATAATATATATATAATATATATATATAGTATATATATATATATTACTATAATATAATATATATATATATAATATATAATATATATATATATATTATATATATATATATATATAATATATGTATATATTGTTAAAAATAAAAATATAATGGGAAGGTAAAAAATTAACTGCCTTCTCTGGATTGAATCCAACCGGCATGATGCGCGGTGAGGACAATATGCCCGGTGCAATACAACTGAGCTATCCTCCAACCGCAAAAAAGTTGCATTCAAGAGCAAGTTATTAAAGCACCGATCCCGTCAAGCGACATACCAGGTGTCCAGCTTCCCTGTCCCTCGTTCTTTATATTTTAGAAGTTAAACATTGGCATTTATATTAGCAATTAGATAAGATGTTAAAGAAAGAACATATAATGGGAAGGTAAAGAATTAACTGCCTTCTCTTGGACTGAACCACCGCTTGTTGCGCGTGAGGACAATATGCCCGGTGCTATACAACTGAGCTATCCTCCATCCCAATGATCTTCCTTTCAATTTATAAACCGTGATTTTACTTCCATCACCAAATACAAATAATTTTTATATGAATTTATAAATTCAGAAAACCACGTTTAGTACATTTTTGAGCTTGTTATACCAGTAATAATGATATCATCTTTGATGATCCACTCCTATTTTCATGACTCCATACTACATTTTTTAAATAGATAGATATATACGTAGATAGATAGATAGATAGATAGATAGATAGATAGATAGATAGATAGATAGATAGATAGATAGATAGATAGATAGATAGATAGATAGATAGATAGATAGATAGATAGATTATCGCGATAACTTCATGATCATGTGAAAAAATTATAAAACTTTGATAAACTAAAGATCGAGAGAAGGGAGAGAAAAAAGGTAAAGAGTAAGAGCAAAGAAAAAGAGAGAAAAGAGAGAGAGAGAGAGAGAAGAGAGAGAGAGAGAGAGAGAGAGAGAGAGAGAGAGAGAGAGAGAGAGAGAGAGAGAGAGAGAGAGAGAGAGAATCACGAAAACTATTTGTGAGAAAGAAAATGAAGAGAATTGAAAAAAGAAGAATCAGCGGGATATAAGGTAACTCATATACTAAACAAATGAGAGATAAATGAGTGCTTAATATAAATATTTTAGCTTAAAAATAAATTATTACTTAAAATTGTCATAATAAAGCTTGTGATATTATATATATATATATATATATATGTTATATATATATATATATATATTATATTATATATATATATACCATATATATATATATATTTATATAATATATAATATATATATATATATATTATATTAATATATATCATATATATATATATATATATATATATATTATATAAAAGTGGGCATTATCGCGTTAAAGCGTTAATTCCTGAATTAACTCGTTAATTTTTAGTTACTTTTATAACGCTTTCGTAATTTCGAAAAGAAGTAAACGGACTATTAAACGAGTTTACATTTGTGAATTAAACGGTTAACGCAGTTACCAAATTTCCCTCTACAATCCGTTAAACGTACCCGATTTGCGAAGTTTATAAAATATATTTCTTATCAGGATTTTTAAATTGTAATTAGATTTCGATTTCGATAACAAGATAAATTTTTTTTTTACAATTTCCTAAAACCTCCTCTCCTATACTCAAAATGTTTATCTCTTAACACGGTTACTTATCCCATTTAGGAAATGTTTAACATGTTTTATTATGAATGTCATCTCATTTCTTGATGGTTCAGCTTGAGAAAGCGAAAAAAAATAAAGACTGTTGCGCGTTCAATGAGTCATTAGACTTCTTTCGTTCGTTACTAGAAATAAATTCTTTTTTCCTCTAATCATCAAAAATATGAAGTAGAAATAAGAAAGATTATTAATTCGTATGAAGAGCTAAGACACATTTGTCATAAAACTGTAAAAGTTGGTATTAATAGCAAATTCTTTTAACACACATGATATCTCTATTAAGTATTAGATAAGGTATTTTAAGCTTTGGAAGTATTCTTTGGCAAGTGGGCCACAAATAGTATCTGCTTAACGGTCACAAGCCTAAATTTATTAATTCTGATAGCCATAATTATATTATTAATATTGTTTGGATACTTTATATTATTAATTAGTATTATTATTATTATTATTATTATTTCATTATTATTATTATTATTTTTATTAATACTAATTATTATTATTAATTATTCTATTATTCTTATTATTAATCATTGTTTATTTTTATTTTATTTTAATTTTTAATTTTTTTTTTAATTTTTTATTTTAAAGTTTTACTTATACCACTATATGTATATTTATATTTATATTTATATTTATATTTTTAATTTTTATTTTTATTTTTATTTTTATTTTTATTTTTATTTTATTGTTATTTATTTTTATTTTTATTGTTATTATTCGAAATTCTTGTTTTTTCATGATTAGGGTAAAATTTTTCTGATATATTATAATATTATTATTATTAAATTATGAATTATTAATTATTATTATTTTTATTTTTCATTAATTTTTTGGAAATTTCTTATTATTAATTATTATTATTAATTATTATTATTATTATAATAATTATTCATTATTCTTACTATCATTATCATTACTTTTATCATAGTTTATATTAATTATTATTATTAATTATTATTATTATTATTTTATTATTATTATGTATATTATTATTAATTCATTATTATTATTATTATCTCTTGGCATTTTTAATGAACATAAGTTTGTGAAAAAATTTAATGACAAATTAATTACTATTCCTAACATATTTTGAAGACGGTTAATGTTAACGATTAACGTTAACTTAAGATACATTCTTTACGCGATTAAGCGAAATTTAATGATTAACGCCGTATTTTTTGATTGTACGATTAAGGATTACAGGGCGTAACTTTCTCATTAACTTGCCATCCTTTGTATATTATATATATATATATATATATATCTATAAATATAATAT